>BMAV01011783.1:331854-355338 GCA_019973955.1 Trichonephila inaurata madagascariensis | reverse complement strand
CTCATTTCGATTATTATTCATTTGTAGTTCTAATTTATCTTGTAGAAAGTTTACCAAGAGTTGTCCATCTTCGGACGCGAAATTACCATTGAAATCTCCTGTTAAAATTAGTGGCAACGTATTATAGTTTTCTCCTAATTCTTCAGAGCCTACTCGACCGTAAATCATAAAATCTTTTATATAAAAACTTTATAATATTATTAACTGTGTTTTTGGGCGAAATGTAAACAACTACCATTATGATGTTTGTTCCATCTTTTAAAACACAGTGAGCAGCACATATATCACCAATTAATGATTGACCAATATCGATTTCACGAATATATCGTAACGAAATGTCCACGTTCGAAGTTCCTATATTAGAGGCATCATTTGATTTCTGATAAATTGCCACTCTTGTTGATCTAACATTTTTACGCTTAAATTTCGCAGTGCAATTAAAATTCGGGATGTCAACATTTTCATTGTCATTTGACCAGGTTTCTGATAGAAACAAAATATTTCTTGAATCAATTACGGGATCTCTTAAGTCCGACACTAACTTATATCTCCCTCTCAACTTCCGTTCGCCTCTCTCAATCACACTTTTCGTAACGCTCTCGTCACGCATTCGCCAGCTTACTCCCAAGTCAAGCGTGTGTAAAAAGTCTTACTTCAAGTATGTATATATATTAGTGAAGCAGCATTTTAAGAACATGTATCATTAATTAAAGTTTTCACACAATCTCAAAGATAGAAATTCCATTAAATTAATAACAGTAGAGTAAAACCTTGTTTTCAAATAATTTTGATGGTGTTTATGAGATTAATTTACTTTTTATAAATATTATACCTCTCTCTGTTGAATTTGTAATATAAAAATAACTGGCGGATAGCCTGACTTCCCTGGGTATTTCATGGCACATTAACACTATACCGTAAAATTCGGTGTATAACGCGCACTTTGAACACAAAAAATAAGATCGAAATTTACGGGTGCGCGTTATACGCCGGGTATAAAAATGAGAGCTTAAAAATACAAATAGTGGATCTCTAGTCAACAAAAGGAACATGCTTGTCAAGTTTTACGTCTGTTTTATTTGTTGTATTTAAAAATATATTTACATAATTTACCTATGCTAAATTATCTAACATGCAAAAAAAAAAAAATGTTTTTATATTTCAAAATTGCATTATTGCCTTTGAATAATTTCTGATGGACTAATTCATTTGTGGAATTAACATCGTATTGAGAGTAATACTGTAAGCTATTATCTAAAGTTTTCCTCTTTTATTATTATTAACTGATTCTGAGGTTTTCCATTTTCCCAACTGCCTACCATGCTAATTGAGCCTCAGTTCAATTTAACATTCAAGAATTTATTACTACACTCTTCGTAAACTACGTGTGGTCGCCGTAGCTTAGTGACATGGTCACGAACTCGTGGCCGACGTTGTCGTATCGCGACTTCGAGTCCTGATACCACTGAAGACCTACCATGTAGAGAGGCTAATGCATGTTAAATCTGTTCGTGGCTGAAGGAGTTGTAGCGCATCTTACATTACTTGACGTGGCTTGGTGGTTATAACTAATCATGAATGAATAAGTCTTACTAAAATAATTCCAACTGAGTCATTATATTGTCCATTTATGCTTTTAATGATGTTCTATACATATATTTACATCCTCAGTTCTGCCTATTAGTTCTAAATTTCTAACAAACTCCTAACGAACGGAGAAAAACATCATCTACATCAGGGGTGGGCGGACTTTTACTGGATACGGGCTAATGTTTTAAAGGTGTTGGGGTCCACCCAGTGGTGTAGGTGGGGGTATTTTGTATTAAAATTGTATGTTTTCTTTTCTTAATATTTGTTTTCGATATTGAACCTTCTCTTGAAATATGACAG
This sequence comes from Trichonephila inaurata madagascariensis, assembly GCA_019973955.1. Classification (NCBI taxonomy): domain Eukaryota; kingdom Metazoa; phylum Arthropoda; class Arachnida; order Araneae; family Nephilidae; genus Trichonephila; species Trichonephila inaurata. The sequence goes on along the minus strand of BMAV01011783.1, from coordinate 353,448 downwards.
ATAACTATTTTTATTACAAAAACACAATTGTCAAGTTGAATACTTGAACAACTATGAGAGCGATTGCTAAATCGGGGAGCGTGGACATATTCAATACAACGAGCAGAGAACATGTGTAAACCGATAAATCTTACACTGATGTATGTACTTTCATTTGTTCGCTGCCGATTCCCGCTCCATAGCGGGACATTAACTCAACCCAACAGTCAACTCGAGAACCCAATCCCGTGGGAGCTCGGAGTATGCGTTGTCTTAATACCCAGTCCCGTGCTATCGCGGGAAGAGCTGATCATCAACATTTATTCTCCCCTTCCGTCGGCAGGTGGGGAGAAATTCATTTATACAGCTGGGTATCGCAGTGATCGCCCCTTTTCTCTACAGTGGCAGTGAACATGTTAAGCGTCATCATTCGCTTCCAATGAAGGTGCATATGTCGTCTGCACATTTATCGAATCATTTACTTTTGCAAATACTGTCGCATTGATCGTTAAAAGCCGATTCTTCAGTTTAACTGGCGTCCGTATGGGTCTTAATAAAGGTTATACTAAAGGATGTCCACCGGTCAGTCGCGATCGACTTAAACTCTTTACCATGGTCACATCTATGTGATCACTTCAGGGAACAAGGTATCATGTGTGAGATTGCGTTTCCCCCGTTCTAAAGGCCCTATCACACACTCATATTTGTAGCAACCGTTTAGGACAGTTTTTCACCCAGCTGAGGGTAAAGGGTTGCCGTAAAGAAAACGACATACGCTGATGTCAGCCGCACTTTAACTCCACATTGAAAAATTACTCGCCGATTTCTTTTTTTTTTTTTGCTTTGGAAAACGAACATCCAATATTATTTCTTTTATTTTGCTCGCACTTTTGTTGACGGACGGAAACAAAAGTGGAGCACCATTCTGTTGAAAATATTATACGCTGTTAAAATACAATACACCATTAAAATATTAAACGCCATATCTGATGCGTTTGATGAAACCGAAGCCGGCATCTTGTTTATGATGTAGAGTGCCGAAGAACCCCATTGGCTGGAATTTCAAGGAACTTTTATTTGGAACAACTATTTCAGCTCGCTGGGGAAAAGCTGTTCGGAGCCGTTGCTATGGCAACTGAGTAAAAATTGCACGAGTTAGACGAAAAATTGTTCCAAATGTGTACGTGTGATAAGGCTTTTAGTCTCGTAATCACACCAATGTGATCAAAATCTGGAAATTCATTCTTCAAATTACGAGGTCCTTCACCAGTAGCCATTGTGTTGCCTTAAGAGCGGCGTTAATAAACACTCTTTCACTTTCACTCGGAAGTTACGTAACGTTTAGCTGTCTTATGATACTCGGCTAGCAGTTTTTTATAACTGACATTACTTGGCGTTTTTTACATTGCATATTTTTGTGAAAACCCCATCATGACTGCTATGTGTGTCTCATGTCAAGATAGGGATCATCTGGGTTATTCTTACTAAAAGTCTGTAAAGAGAATTTTTTTTTATCAAATATTTTTAGTTTGGTTCTTGATGTTTTTTGTTCCTGTTTTCACTTTTACTTTTTCAGTTGGATAATTTAATATTCCTCCATCCTATTTTCCGTGAATCTGAATATCCTCAAAAAAAAAAATTAGTCGGGAATCCATGACTATCAATTGTTTGATCATTTTATGTTCATTCGTTTTTTCTTTTACTGTGCCAAGTGTCGATCTCTGAGCTAGACTTTAAAAAATATATATGAAATTTTTTAATACGACTAACTTTTTTAAAGTAATAAAATGTTGCAATAAAATTAGGATCAACAGACAAAAGGAAAGTCTAAAACTTCTGGAACAACAATAAAATGTAATGTTAGATGAATGGGAAGTGAGTATACACGAAGGCTATTTGAGCCTCGGTTAAGTAATGAGGACGATACGTGATCCATCACCCCTCTCTCCTAACTTCCACACCACGCTAACGAGAGGACTTTGAGATTCAACAGACTGAAAATCTTTCAGCCATTTTACACGGCGAGTCTTCAGTGGCGAATGAGTGAATATTACGTCGCACTATTCAGCTACTCAAAGGCTTTTGGCGACGAACCTCGTAATTTTCAGCATGGTCAAGTGATGAGGATACCTCAGGACGAGGATGACACCCCCTCTCCTAACTGCCCCACCACACCAACGGGAGGACGTTTGAGCCGTGGCATATTTAACGTGCAACAGCTCCCTCTGCATGGCGGGTCTTCAGCGATACTAGGCTCGAACTTATATATGACCCGCTGGCCATGAGTCCATTACCTTGACCACTAGACTACCGTCGCCACCGGTCTTCAATGGCACTAGAGCTCGAAATCAGCCTGGCTGTTTGTAAAATTATCAATTTGTGTTATGCATTGCTGAGAGGGGGAAGAGGCAAATAAAAAGTTGAATGCTGTAAAAATTTTTATATTTGTATTTAACAGAATTTCTTAGTCAAAATTTTTTAAAAATTCTGAGTAAAGCGTATTCATCTTGAGGAAATTATGTCGAAAAATTAAAGGATAGATATAGCGACAGTGGTGAGCACAGAAACTTTTCATGGGGAGGGGTATCCAGGGTCGAAAGTCCTCTATTCTCGTATAATTCCCAATACTCCGCCAAACATATTTTTTAAATTTTTTCCATTGTCAGGAACAGTAAAAAATAAATTATTGAATAAATAATTAGCATTAATTATTAATTACAATCACGTAATTGAATTTTATGTACTATATACATAGAATCATAATCAATCAAAAAAGAAATTAAGGGCGATGGGGAAGTCCGGCCCCGGGGACCGGGCCCCCCCCCCCCATTGTGTGCGCCACTGTATAACGATTATTAGAAATTTAACAGTAATAATGTGCCACTTGATATATCTTATTTTAAATATCAAGGATTTGTTTTTAAGTAGAAAAAAGCTGGAAATGAAAAATGTATCTATACATTGGTAACTTATGTTTCTTTATTGCTATTATTTTTCAATTCCTACTATTAGCTCACACTCTCTATATATTTATTTATCTTGGTGGAATTTTCAATCGTTAATAAAATACATTTAAAGCGCTCAATCGAGCTGAAATTTTATATACATGATTATTTTGGATGACAATACAGTAATTTAGTTATAATTAATAAAAATTAATTGATGAAAACTAATTATTTAAAGAATTACAAATACAGTCACGTTGGCATCATTTTTGGCGACTTAGCGACCCTTTTGGCGACGTGTCAAAACTTGAAAAGGTTTTTTTTTCTCACGTTTTAAAGCATTCACTTGAACTGAAATTTTATATACACGATTGTTTTGGATGACAATACGGTACTTTAATGATAAGTAATAAAAATAAATTACCACTTAATGTTGTGATTCTGTCCTATGTATATTCATATTTAGTAATTAATTAATTGTAACTATTTAATAAATAGTAGCTAAAATAAAATTTTTCTTTGTTAATCTAATAAAAAATTGACTTAATTTTTTTTTTTTTTTGTATTATTTGTTTAATCTATTTTCTCTGAATCTAAAAAAAGGATAAATTCTTGACGACCATAACATTGATACACAGCTATTTGAATTTTTTATTTAAATAAAATTAAAAATTTTGTTGAATCCTTGTTTCATTGTCATGTTTCATTGTCATGTTTCATTGTTATATTTCGTTGTCATGTTTCATTGCCATATTTCACTGCCATATTTCACTGTCATGTTTCATTGTCATATTTCGTTGTCATGTTTCATTGTCATATTTCATTGCCATTTTTATTTTCAGTAACTTTATTTCGGAATATGGCCGCTGTACCTATCACCACTTTCTGTGTTCTGAGGCGTGGCCTCGCTACTAAAGCCTTCCAAGAGACTGGTTCCTACAGACGTCGCACTCTTCAAGACAGAATCTTGCGTGTGGACCATGCGGGTGAATTTGGTGCGGACAGAATATATGCCGGACAAATGGCCGTGTTAGGACAATCGAATGTAGGTTCTGTTATTAAAGAAATGTGGGATCAAGAGAAAGAACACCTACAAAAATTCGAAGAACTTTTGCCGAAATACAGAGCCAGGCCGTCCATGTTATTACCTGTTTGGAATGTTGCAGGCTTTGTGCTCGGAGCAGGTAAATATTTTATTTTTAGACGAGAATTCTTTTTATCTATTACGTCCCTGTAACCTCCCACCTCCCTTGGATGGGATGGGGGTTTCCGTAAAACACGTTCTTAGGGAATTTCTAATCTATAAAAGAAACGTTTGCCAAATTTCTAGTCTGAGGGTGTAATAGTTTCTACACGGGAATTTTTGTCTATGACGGCCCCACAACCACCCTTGGGGTGGATTTTCTCAAAACCCGTTTTTAACGGATCTTTACTCCACAAAAGAAACTTGCCTGTAAAATTTCAAGTCTGTAAATCTAATAGTTCAGAAGATTTTGTGATGAGTGAGTCGCTTTTCTTCTTTATATATCCCTTTTCCATCAGTGGCTCGACAGGCCAGGGCGGACTTCTCAAGAAGCCTTTTTCAGGCTAACCTTCTTCCTGCTAGTGTTCTCCATTTCTTAGTTCTCAAAACTAGGAGATGTTTTTTTAGGTCATCTATCCATCTAAGATTTGGCCTGCCCTTTCTTCGTGTGCCAATTGGTTGGGCATTGAAGACTTTTTTAGTGGTTCAGTCTTCGTCCATTCTGACAACGTGACCTGCCCATTTAAATCGTTGTATTTTGATGAAGCTAACAATGTCAGATTCTTTATATGATTGATAGAGCTCGAAATTTGATCTTCTTCGCCACGTTCCATTTTCCTGAATTTCTCCAAAAATAGATCTTAAAATCTTTTTTTCATTGATACTTATGTTCTCATCTGTTCGAGAAATGGACCAAGTTTCACATGCATAAATTAACAGTGATTTTATCTATTACGCCCCTGTAATCTCCCATCTCCTTTGGATGGGTTTTTCCGTAAAACCCATTCTTAGCGAATTTCTTAATCTATTCAAGAAACGTTTGCCAAATTTCTAGATTGTATATATAATAGAGGCGTAATAGATTTTACAATCAAGAAATTTGGCAAATGTTTGGGTGTAATAGATTTTAAACGTTAATTTTTGTCTATGACGCCCCCACAACCACCCTTGTGGGTGGATTTTCTCAAAACCCTTTTTTAAACGGATCTTTACTCAACAGAAGAAACTTACCTGCAAAATTTCAAGTCTGTGGGTCTAATAGTTCTAGCGGTTTCGTGACGAGTGAGTCTCTTTTGAAGGCGATATAAGTTTCGTGAGAAATCTTGAAAACATGCATTCACCTTTAAACAACTCAAAGAAAAAAAAACAACCTTTGAGTATGGGAACGCTTTTATATAAGTTCGATTACTCATATTTTTCGTGATTCATCATTCTTAGCTATCTTTTCTCTTTACTACAGTACTGGGATAAGATTTGAAAAATAAGCCAACCCAGTGCAATCTATCATCCCAAGCGACTGAAGGTTAAGTTTCCCTGCTGGAAACAGGAACTCTGTCACCATTCAACCATTCTCTTGACTATGAGGTTTATTATTTTTGGTAAACACTCGAGTGACGTGTACCCTGGATGCAATAGCGATTCTGCTCCATTTTGCACTTTCCTCTTTGTTAACCTATACATCCTTTTTTTTTTTTACATTTTTCCTTCACTTTATTTCTAGATATTTAATATACATTTAAAACAAAAATTTTCATGTTACCTTTGGTTACACATGGCCGCCTACAAAACCAATCAACCCATAAAAGATATGCAAATGGTTATCAAAATAATGAAAACACCTTAAATTTATAAATAACTCTTTATTAACCCTTTCGCGGACTCAAAGCTAAAATACACTTTTCTGTGATAAAGTACTTGATAAATGCAATGTTCTCATCCTCTATAAACATTATTTAGTCACAAAAAAATCTAATTAGGGGTTTTATTCCTGGGTGGTGGCTAGAGGTTATAGCCACTGCGAACTTAAGACACTTAACTTACTTTTCAGGACAGAAATAATGAATCATATTACAGTAAACTCTTTTTATGAAAAATTAACATTTATGCCAATAACTATTTCATTAACAATAATATACAAAGTAGAAGTGTAATAATAGAATAATTATACAACATAGAATACTTACTTAGAATATACATGGAATACTTAGAATATACATAGAAATTGGTATGTATCCACATTTTATATTTTATTTAATTTTAGTATAAAAAGTTGGAAATAAAGTAATACTTTTGAGGATTTAAATTAGTTATTTCACAAAGTGGATGAACCATTCTCTCCTAGCAGAAAAGCTGTAATGAAAGATTTTCGAACCCGAAAATCTTGTACTACATATTGTAAACAAAGTTTGTTTATATTTTCAACCCCCAACACTCTTATATGATTCTAAGTACTCTCTCTCTCGAGCGGATGAAAAGCGAAAATTTTTAAGTCATTTTTCTGTTCTATGTGGATAGTCAATAGAGCCTCTATCCACTTATAAAAACTTTCCAAAAACCTAAATAAAATCTTTTTAATTGCACATTTGTTTAATTCATTCAGTTGAGAGAAAAGTATACTTAAGGCTTGTAGAAATTTTTTTCACAGATCAGAAAACTTTTCTATAGTAATCAAATTACAATTTGTAGATTTACACCGAGAAAAACTGTTTCTAACTACCCATCAGAGGACATGAAATACAAAAAAAAAAGGTATCGTACTGCCATTTGTAGTGATTTTCATGCGTTTTAGCTTCAATTAACGCATGTGGATAGACTAAATATCCACCACCCACTTGAAAAAAATTTTTTTGTTATGTGGCTAGACCTATTAGCCACTACACGCGAAAGGGTTAATATAGTGTAAGGCCGCCTTTGGCATGTAATACAGCTTGAATTCGCCTTAGAATCGATTCATTTAAGTGCTGAATAGTGTTTAGTGGAATACTTCATGGATATATGTAAATTCTGGGTTGATTGATTGATTGAATATTAACGTCGCACTGTTCAGCTACACGAGGGCTTTTGGCGACGGACCACGTAATTTTGAACCATGGTCAAGTGACCTGAGCTGGCACCCCCCTCTCCTAACTACCACACTACACCAACGGGAGGACGTTTCAGCTCTCGACAGATTTAACGTGCATCGCTGCCCTACACGGCAGGTCTTTAGTGGTACTGGGCTCGAACTCGTGACAAGGCAAGCCACGATCCGATACCTATACCACTCGGCTACCGCGGCCATGAAAATTCTGGGAGAGATGCCGGTGGAGGATATCGATCTGATATTGTGAACGCTCTAAAATATACCTTAATGGTTCAATTAAATTGAGGTTGGGTGACTGGGCGGACCAAGGCAGTTGTTTAACTTCATTATCGTGTTCGTCAAATCATGATTGGACAAGTACCGCTGCAGGATAGATGCATTATCACAACTTGGGAAAATTCCATCTCCTGCAGGAAACAAAGTTTGCGTCATAGAGTGAACCTGACCAGCTAAAATTTCTCTTTAATTCTCCCCAGTGATACTTCCTTTCAGGGTTACGATTGGTCCAGTTGAAAACCACGACACGGAGACCCATATCATGACAAATCCACCTCCATACTTGACAGTTGGAAGGAGACAATCACTATCATTTGTTTGTGCAGATGTCCTCCAAACGAACACCCGTCCTTTTGTAGGGAAAAGTGTAAAATACGATTCGTCATACCATATTACTTTCTTCCGCTTCTCAACCAGGTTTCGTGAATGTGATACTACTGCTCGACGTTTGGCATTAACATGTGTGACAAGTGGCTTGGGAATTGCTGCTCTGCCATAAATGTTATGTTAGTGAAGGTACCTTCTAACTGTAATCATTGATACTGGAGAGTCCATGCGGTGATTGAGTTCTGCGGTCACTTTTAGACATTACAATTGCTTAAGTACCCGTCGGTCTCTTTCACTGGGCATCTCTTTCCGTTCACTATCTTGCTTTGCCAAGCTTGTATTGCCGTGCTGTCATGACTTTAAGACTCCTTACCTCTAGAAACGCCTGAAAGTTGAGATGTTTCGGTGGCATTTGCTCGAGCTAGACGGGCTCCTACAATTTGACCTCTGAGAGGCCGACATTTTACGCTTTTGAAAAAAATCCAATACTTACAGAACTTCAATAAAGCTATTATATACTATCAGAATATCTGCAATTCTATTTATAAAAAGAAAAACTGGTAAATATTATTATACAGGGTGTCCAGGCTTAAAGTTTCCAAAAGTAATGGCCTACTATTACGGAACTATCTATAAGAATGTAACAAACCGTTCATTCGGGAATTAGAAAACCCTCCGATATTCTTTGAGTCTGGTCCGATTGGCCGCTCGTGCGCGCATTCGGCAATCGCAGACGATAAACTTGTTACACTGACTTCATTAGTAAAGATGTGGACGCCGCAGTAAAAGATGCATTGCGTACTTTGGTAGATGGAATTTAAATCAGTTGCGCGTGTACAGTGACGTGTTCGAACAGAATGGAATATCGACCCTCCGACATCAAAATCTATCCACCAATGGGAAAGAACTCTTCAGGAGACGGGAACTTTGGTATCTCAAACTGGCAAGTATCCTTAAGTTTTCGTGATTGAAGACACTGTTGATCGTGTGCGTGATTCATTTTATCGGAGTCTTGATAAGTCTATTAGGCAAGCCGGTAACGGCGTTCCATCCTTTTCGAACACGTCGCTGTACACGAGTGACTGATTTAAATTCCGTTAACCGCGCTGCATCTTTCACTGTGGCGTCCACATCTTTACTAATGAAGTCGGTATAAATGTTTATCGTCTGCGATTGCTGAATAATACGCGCACGTGCGGCCGATTGGACTAGACCCGACAAATCTCGGAGAGTTTTCCAATCCATGGATGAACATATTATTACATTCTGATGGGTAGTTCCGTAAAAATTAGCCATTACTTTTGGATACTTTAAGCGCGGACACCCTGTATTTTAATGCTTACGAAACGCATTCAAAACTGTCACTTCTATTCATAGATGTTTCTATTCTTCTTATAACCACCTGTATATTGAATGTAATAAATAGTTAAGACAAATAAATCATGTATTATATAAGTGCTTGTGGTACATTTATTGCCCCTATCTGCAGTAGAGTAAATCAAATCTATTAGCTGATTTTTCTGGTCAGCCAATCGCAAAAGCTCATCTCGATACCATTGCGTGGCCGTGGTAGCCTAATGCTTATGGTCGGGGATTCTAGTGCTGTAACACTGAAACTCGCCGTGTAGAGGGGACTTACGTTAAATCTGTCGAGCTCAAAGACCTGTTGGTGTGGTGGGGTAGTTTGGAGAGGGGGCTGCCAACTCAGTTATCGTCCTCGTCATATAACCGAGGTTCGTTGCCAGTAACCCTCGTGTTGCTCTTTAGTCCGACGTTAATAGCAGTCTTATTCACTCCTCTTAATAAAGAGGAAAAACATAAATGATCATTAATCAGATAAAAATGCAAACAAAATAAAAATTTATTTTAAAAAGGTAAATTAATTAATAAAGTGCAATAAATTTATTATATTGTAAAGTTTATATGAATTATTTTTCTCATTTCTTTCCTTCCTTTCTCAGTGGCACGACAACCCAGGGTGGGCCTTGGTCTTCTCAAGAGGCCTTTTCCAGGCCATACTTCTTCCCGCCATTCTTCCAATTCCTAGTTCTTAAAACTAGGAGACCTTTTTTATAGGCCATCAATCCATCTGAAATTTGGCCTGCCCTTTCTTCGTGTGCCAATTGGTTGAGCATTGAAGACTTTTTTAGTGTTGCGGTCTTCGCTCATTCTGATAACGTGACCTGCCCATTTAATTCGTTGTACTTTGATGAAGTTCACAATGTCAGATTCTTTATATGTGTGATAGAGCTCTAAATTTGATCTTCTTTGCCATACTCCATTTTCCTGAATTCCTCCAAAAATGGATCTTAAAATCTTCCTTTCGTAGATACTTATTATACATTTATTCACTGATTATTATGTACAATAAAATATTTATATATGTTTTCAACGCTTTAAATTTTACCTTAATATATTTGTTACTGATGAATCAAAATACTAAGTTAGTACGAAGTTTTGTTTTAATATCAAAAATGTTATTGTATATTTAAATACTTATATTTTTACATTATTTTGAAATATTCTAGGCACTGCATTATTAGGTAAAGAAAGTGCCATGGCTTGTACAGTTGCAGTGGAAGAGGTAATAACTGACCACTACAATAGTCAAATACGAGAGCTAATGGCTGACGACCCAGTCAAGAATAAAGAACTCTTAGACATATTGAAAAAGTTCAGAGATGACGAACAACATCATCATGATACGGGACTTGCTCATGATGCTCTTAAAGCTCCATTCTATAAATACTTATACCAGACCATTAAAGTAGGCTGTTTTGGTGCTGTATGGCTTGCTGAGAGGTTGTGATAGCTTCAGAGCTGTGTGTGTAGCTAACTTATAGATTAATTGATACTTAAAACAAAGTTTAATGTACAAACAAATGAAATAAAATGTGTTTTTGTAAAAGTTTTGTGTTTATAAACGTTCATATTTTTTAAAATAATTTTTATGTATGACGGGGGGAGGGGTACCCCCTGCCCGCCTAACGGGAAACCAACACTTATTGCATAAATCATACAACTGTTCGTACTCATTGCTCAAATATTAAATCTGTAATTTACCTGGGTGGCGTGGTTGGTTTGTCGCTGGCCTTCTGCACTCAAGATTACGGGTTTGACCCCGGCCTAAGTCGGTGGATTTTCATGATGCAGAAAATCGACAGCGGCCATGTCGTATGATTATACGGCATGTATACGGCTAGAGTGTCTGTTTGGCTTGGGCTCTCTGGGCAAAATTAAATCCTGGTACAGGTTCGCATCATCAAAGCTCAGAGGAGGAAACTGGGTGTCAAAATTACTTGCGGTAATTGGTATCGCCTATATGGTGCCGCGCTAAAAAGTGATACTAGCTCCAGGGGAATGTACTAAGTCTGCAAAGGTTGAAATACCAATGACAGCCTTATTAAAAAAAAAATGTATTATGTAATTCTGATTTTTTTTTTCTTCATAATTAGCTGTAAATTTGCAATATATTGTCATGTTTATCTATTTTTGCACTTTCATGCAAAGCCTCAACATCAGAAATTTGTTACACCATCATGAAAACTTTTTTATATAGAAAGAAATTATATGTCATTCAATTCAATTAAACTTATAACGCATGTAAAAGAAATGAAAATATTTACAAATATTGTTGTTTAATATTATTTTTCATAATTTTTTTAAAAAAAATCCATGTATATAATGGTGAGTAAATCAGGTGAATAGTTTGGACAGGAAATAAAATTTTCTTTTAGATTTTCTATTTATGGGATAAACCAAGGACTTAAAATTCTCTCTCTACATGAAACAAAATCATGAGTTATGTAATATTTTTACTTCCACTAAATTATTTATTCAAAAAATATATTTCCTACTTTTTGTGATATATTTATTACTGCTCATATATGATATTGAATACCAGATGTGTAATGCATATTGATAACACAAACTATTTATATTTAAAATATAATTTTATAAATGTTAAATAATTGTAAAGAATTTTTGAAAATTTCTAATATCTCCTGAAAGAATTATTCTAATCTGATACAAATGGATAAATAATTATGCATTTATAACTTATGAATACTTTTCAGTTCTTAATATCAAAGTTAATTTCTAATATTAAATTGATATGTTTTTGCTTTAATAATTAATTTAATTGCACATTTTTAAAAATCCATTACAGACAAAAACAAAAAACTTTGCTTTTTAAAAACGGAATCACATTATTTCTTTCTCCATGTATTTTTAACATTCACTTTTGTTATTGGGGGATTGAAATTTAAATAAAATATAAACGTCGTTTAACCACAGAACTGAAAATGTAAAATATGTACCTGTTGTCTCAATTTCTGAATCAGTAATAAAAATTATATTGAAATTTATAATTTATATGCAGAGTATCCTATAAGAACTTTTGTAAAATGATAGAATAATATCATCATTATTATTTACATACGTTTAATTAAATCTTGATATATTTGTAAAACTTCGAGTTATGTATTTTTTGATTTTCCGTCTTTTCATCCCAATATGACTTTAGTTAAGATATAATTCAGAAGATGGCGCCATGCATCTTAAAATGCGCAAAGAAAACGAAATGACGGAATGTTTCCACAAGTTTCGTAATTTCATCCAAACTGCGACACTTTGAAGTAGAGGGATGGCCAAACCAAATGGCTTCGCGGGCCACTTTGTGAAAACATTATAATCCCGCGGACCGTGTATAAAAATATTTTTCTTTTTATTACATTTGTGTGTGTGTGTGTGATGGACCCATTACAAACGTTTATTGGAATGAAAATTTGAAACAGATTGACATATTATTGTTTTTCATGGATACAAACGTAGATAATATAATAATAATAATAATGCAATGATCAAATAATGTTTAAATTATTTAATTAGCGAGATATTTGTTTCTCAACTCTTTCACTTAGTTTTGCAAGTTGATCTCAAATGCGTTTATTTGCGCATCGTAATTGATGTTGCCTGCTTTTGTCCGTTAAGTTTGAGCATGATTTATGTTTGGCAAATTTCATTTTCGAAAAAAAAAAAAAAAACTATTCGCTGTAACAGAAGCAACGTGATAAAACAAAAACAGCTACGGGATATTTTTCTTTAAAAAAACACTAATAATAGTCGTATTTTATAAAGATAATGAATCTCGCGGGCTGCAAAATTTTTGGCGGGTGACATATGGCTCCCGGGCCGCAAGTTCGCCACTCCTGTACTAAATGAATAATGAAGGTATATGGTGGTAGGCCGAGGTTGTGACGGATCTATTCGCGTACCTTCCTCTAACCCTCTTGTGAAATCTTTGGGCTATCAATTCGCGTTGTTCACAACCAATTCTTCTGAAGAAGAAACCGTGATATGTAAATTAAGTTTACAAAATATAGTCGAAGTTTTTTTAGAGAGTAAGAGTGGATGTAAACAGAAGTCAGGTGAGATTGTTACTGACAGATATCATTTTTGAATTATTGGGATTAAATACTTATTAGGGGAAAGTTTTAGTGACGATTGATCACTGAGGTTAAATTAATATTAGATTAAATCAGATAATAGATTAGATCCTATATAAAGTAGGGATCGAGTTTGATAGACTCCTAATCTTTCGTGTATTTCGTCGTTGTTCAACTTTCGCGGTTAGCACAGAGATTGTGTTATTAATTGAATTTGTGTCATTATTTTGTATGATCAATAAATAGATTGATTGGATTATGGCTATAGTGTTTCCTCCCTATCTCCTACATATCTAGGTGTCCAAGAGAGAGGTGAGGACATCTCACAAGGTCTGGACATGGATTTTGGGCAGGACATACAAATGCAATCTTACCACTGTTGCTAGTCGGCATATAATCCGAAACTTCTAGTTTTTCGAAGAATATGTCCAGTGATAACATTTGACAATGAAAATTATTGAATCGTCATCTTATGGGCCTTACAACTTTTCGATTCTAAGGTGTTATAATGAGAAGATAAAAAAATGGCAGTCAACAGCCGTAGAATTGAGGGTTACTTTCTGTAAGAAACACCATTGAACTTCTTTAGGAATGTACTGAATTATTTCTGTATTACATAATTCACATCCAAGATATTCTTGAAGTAATTGAAATAGCTAATCGATTGATTGATTGAATATTAACGTCGCACTGTTCAGCTACACGAGGGCTTTTGGCGACGGACCACGTAATTTGGAACCATGGTCAAGTGACGTGGACGACACCTGAGCTGGCACCCCCCTCTCCTAACTACCACACCAACGGGAGGACGTTTCAGCTCTCGTCAGATTTAACGTGCATCGCTGCCCTACACGGCGGGTCTTTAGTGGTACTGGGCTCGAACTCGTGACAAGGCAAGCCACGGTCCGATACCTATACCACTCGGCTACCGCGGCCACGAAATAGCTAATCGAAGCCCTTGTGCTGATCCGTAAAGGCATTTAATTAGTTACATCATCACCACTTGCTGCTTAAAAGCCTTGAAGTGAATGAGCACAGGCCTGGAGTATATCACCGCCAGCCAATTATCTTTTATTGTGGGTTTAATAAAATGGGAGCAATAGACTGCGGTTTTTACGCACGTTATTCGTTGATTTTTTTTTCAAAGTGATTAAAAAACAATATTCTTCAGCTTTGCGGTTATTCTGCTCAGAAATTCTTGCGGTTTTATTTAATACCGCCATGACACCACTCTGAAGTACTAAGTAGTGCAATCGATTTTATGCAGTGAACCAACGTTATTTGTATACATTATACTCACTTGAATTGTTTTTAAAGGAAGCATTTCTAAGATTTCCAATTTTTAACTCTTGAAAAATTACTGTTAACTCCCAGAAATAGTCTCCTTTATTCCAGGGATTTAACAGCATGCAGCGGTGCCTAATTCTGCAAAGTCGCAGGCAACAAAGGACAGGAATAAAAGTCCGTAACAACTGGTCCATATAGGGATTCCTTTCGTCTCAGTCGTCTAAGGCATGCACGGCGTAGCTTCGAACTGGTAGGTCGGTGGATCAAACAAACATTCCTGCCAAGGTCAACAGCTTGTCGCCGAAAGATTATGGTCGTGTGAGTTTATTAACGTCGCACTTTAAAACAACACGAGAGTTATTAACCATGGGCCACTGTCTTGTGACGAAGGCGACATCTGAACTGGCACCCTCTTCCTAAACTTCCAGACCATGCCAACGGGAGGATTTTTAGACTCTGTAGATTTCTTGCATCAGCACTTCTACATGGTGGATTTTCAGTGGCACTATTTTGTCAGAAGCAGGTCGTTAGAAGAAACCTTTGTTCTATCAGATTTTTATGTAGAATAACGGAATTATCGATCCGCCTCACTGCGTTTGAGATCTGATTCCACCATACATATTGTGTGAAAAGATGGAGATTTCTACACATCAATTGAAAATGTGCCTCTAAAGCCCTCACGTAGTGAAATGTGGAAGTTACGTGAAGGAGGCATTACCTTAGTCGCAGGGTCGATTTTCCGCAAAGGCACGCTAAACAGGTGCCTAGGGCGCAAAAGATTTGAGGGCGAAAAAAGAGAAAAATTAAAGCGAATGTACCACCGCCTAGGAGCAAGGACATGCGATAAAACAAGCGAAATACTTGGCTCAAAGCTACACCAAAGACATCGATGAAGAACAGTTTGTGCAAGAGTGTCAACATATCAAAATGTATATGAAGGTTGAAAAAGCAAGAGAAATCTCTTCCCACTACTAGAAAAACAAGTTGGAAAATATCTTTCAAAATTTAGAAGTCACAGTGAAATATTTTACTTCACCTGTGACAAACTATACCTCAAAGAGAAGCTTTTCTATCCTTAACAGTATAAAAACTGAAATGAGATCTGTGGAAAAAGAAAAGCTTAACAATTTTGATGTTGCTATGCACTCAAAATGATATCACAATGGAAATTGATTACGATGAGGTCGTTAATGATTTTGCAACAATCAAAGCTCGAAGAAAAATCTTTGTTATACTAGTACAATGACAGTGGCTCAGCAAAGAATAAGGATGTCTAAAAGTAAAAGATAATACTGCGATAAACGAGGAAAAAAATGATCACTAACAAATTGAGTGAGTGAATATTAATGTCGCACTGTTCAGCCAGACGAGGGCTTTTGGAATTAACAAGTTGAAAACCGTTCAGAAAACAATGTATATTCTATATTTTAAGTACAAATGATTTCATTTACTGTGCTAATTTACAAAAGGGAGGGTAGGTGGGTGGTCCATAATGTGCCATAATATAAGAAATGAACAAGAGTGGCCAAACCATGCAACCATACTTCCTTACAACTGTCGGTTGTTAATCCGGGACACGGTGGTTCCATAGGTGGTGGATAATGGGCAGACTTTCCAAAGATCAAAAACAGAAAAGAGTAAGATGCAGGGTGCAGCAAAAAAAAAACCCCGGACAAACAATTTTTTATATAACTTAACAAAATATAACAAATAATAATAAGAGTACACTCGTACTAATAAATAAATTTAATTGGTTTCAAAGTGACCGCTGTTTGGCAGCAATGCAGAGGTGCAAATGCTTGCAGAAATTTTCAACAATGAACCGCAAGTATTTTTCCTTTAGATCTATTCCCGTAAAAGCGGTTGCTTTAGAGAGCCCAAAGTTTTGTGCGGTTTAGTGCAGGCCCTGGACTATATATATATATATACACAAAATGGATCATACACTGTAATCCATGGGATTGAAATCCGGCGTGTAGGGTGGCTATTCTTAAGATGATATCATGTCTGGAAAATTCGCCTTGCACCACTCTTGTGGCTTTTTCGCCTTGTAAGCTGGTGTAGTCTTGGTGAAATGTCCAATTTGCATTTTCGAAATACATTTGGGTCCATGGAAGTACAACAGCTTCAAGAATGTACCTCTGGTACACTTTTTGATTGATTTTAACGCCCTCTTCCACAAAAACCAAAGATGTTTTGTCATTTGCGCAAATTCCGCCCCAGACCATGACCGACTTTGGATATTGGCAATGTTCAACAATTGCCGAGGTGCTTGGAGCGTCCAAAGACCATATTCTATCGTTTTGGGAGTTATGAACTTGTTGAACCTTAACGAGCTTCTTATCAGTGAAAGGGAATCTCTCCCAGCGCTGATTTGCGGCCCGTCTCAAAAGTTTTCAGCATCTCCGGAGCCGTACGAGTTTTTTTTTTTCAGTGAGAAGCTGAAGTTCTCGCAACTTGTAAGGCTTCAGTCTAAGGTCCGTTTTTGCTATTCGCTTTACCGATCTGTCACTTATTCCCATGTCAAGAGCGATCTGTCTCATGGAAACCCTCGGTTTTCTCTGGACTCATTTTTCGATGGCCTTACGATTCCTTGAAGTGTTTACAGTAATTTTGCACCCATTTCCTGGATGTCGACCATGATTGCCAAGCTCTTTGAAACGGCAGATTGACACTGATTGCCGAGATACATTAAGCAAACGAACGATTTCACACTGTTGTTTCCCTTGCTGAAACAACTCTAAAATAGCAGACCTTTTGCTCGACATTATCAAAAACGCAATGAATCAAAGTACAAACTAATAATTACAATAAAAAATATTTTATTATTAAAGTGTTAGATAAAGAAACACGAAAACACCAATTAAAAGGAAATCCGTTAACTATTCTAGGAGGCAAGAAATTTGTCCGAATTTTTTTTGCCGCACCCTGTAATTAAGGGAAAATTCCTTTCGAACCAAAACTAGCAAGAAAAGAAGGGGGGAGGTGCTCTGGAAACAGTGAGGGGAGGTGCGTAGTAATTTGGAGCCGGGGAGGATAAAAATGGCCATGCTCATTCGTAGTTCTCGTGATTTGGCTTCAAAATTACAAGCTCCGTATCTAAAAATTTTTAAGTATATATATAGCTTTTATAATACAACATTAATTCTAACTAACCAATAAAGAAATCGCCACAATTCAGATATTGTTTTTGTTATTTAAACGTTGGTTCAGGGGGTTGATTGATTGATTGAATATTAACGTCGCACTGTTCAGCTACACGAGGGCTTTTGGCGACGGCCCACGTAATTTTGAACCATGGTCAAGTGACGTGAATGACACCTGAGCTGGCACCCCCCTCTCCTAACTACCACACCAACGGGAGGACGTTTCAGCTCTCGATAGATTTAACGTGCATCGCTGCCCTACACGGCGGGTCTTTAGTGGTACTGGGCTCGAACTCGCGAGAAGGCAAGCCACGATCCGATACCTATACCACTCGGCTACCGCGGCCGCAAACGTTGGTTCAGAATCATAAAGACCTTTTCTAATATTGCTTTGTATAGTTCCGGCATTATATGGGATATGTTGTCTCAGAAGTTGTCTATCTTACTTGTCCATTGCATAAAATTTATGCTTCATTACGAATAGCTTGTCAAAGGCTTAAATGGTTAAATTAAAAAAAAAAGGTTTCCTAATTATCTGATAATGATTTAAAATTATTAACACTAAAATAATCTTCAGCAATGTCACTGAGGAACAAATTTTCAAATGAGAGTATTAATATGAGTGAAAAAATTAAAATTCATTATTTTGTTTTTTTTATAAGTGTATTTAATAATTTTCTTTAATTGCTTAAAAAATATTTTTTTCGGTAATGAATATTTTTTACTAATATGAAAATTATTTAAGTATATCACTTTTCAGCTATGTCAGTTAAATACTCTTCGTTTTTTTTTTTTTGTGTGGTTTTCAAAATTTATTGGGCCATTTTTATACAATATTTCGCTTTAAAATCATTTAGTTATAGCAAACTGCAATAGATGGCAGCACGATCGAATATACAAGTTACAAACAAATATTCCAATATTAAATTTTCAAAAGTATTTTTACTGATAAAATGAATTCGTTTCTTTCGTTATGAGAGACATAATAGCAGAAATAAATTGTTACGTAGTAGCTTAAAAATATATTTTATCTTGTGTCTTGTTAGACATTCTATATAGATAATTTTTAATAAAGCATTTTAAGAAAAATATGTTGCCTTTAGTTAATTTCTAAAAATTTAATTAATATTGGATTATTGCTTATATTCGCAATAATTTTTTAATATACATAACATAATTAATAAGTTACGCATTAAGAGATGCAATGATTTGAAGAATATTTAAAAATCACAACATGGTTATTTCATGATAAATTAATAAGGTTCCTTTGTACTCTAATCTTTCATTTCTGAACACATATTTACATTCTAAAGTGCTCTTTTAAGGAGTTTTAAAAAGAATTCTAGAAGAATCGGACTATACAACGTTAAAATAAAAAAGTAATACATAAAAAAAAAATTAGAGTCAATTCCTACTTAGGTCGACAATTTTTTTTTATTTTAGTTACTTTTTATTAAATTATTACAATTAATATAAATATGTATATACATATGACAGAATCACAATATTAAGTGGCAATTAATTTTTATTAATTATCGTTAAAGGATCGTATTGCCATCCTCAAAACAAGTCCTGTGTATAAAATTTAAGTTCAACAGAATGCTTTAAAAACATGAGGGGAAAAAATTCTCAAGTTTTGACCGAAGTCGATAAAAATGAAGCCAACGTGGCTGTATCTGTAATTCTTTAAATAATTATTTTCAGTAAATTAATTTGAATTAATTGCAATTAAATTGTCGTATTGTCACCCAAAATAATCTATAGAAAATTTCAGCTCAAATGAGCGCATTAAAATGTGAGAAAAAACATTTTTAAAGTATTGACAAAAGTCGCCAAAAGGGTCGTTAAGTCACCAAAAATAAATAAAAAATAATCGTGTATATAAAATTTCAGCACAATGGAGCGCTTTAAAATGAATTTTATTAACAATTGAAAATTTGAACAAGATATAAATAGGGAGATTGTGAACTAATAGTAAGAATTGAAAAACAAGTGTAACGTCCATTCTTTTAAAACTCAAAAATGAATCCTTGATACCATTGAATTTATTACAGTACTAAATTCTAATAAATAGTACAATTAAGTCTAAACTCTTTAAACCAGCGATACTCAACCTGCGACCCACCGAGCCTTTTTAAGTAGCCCGGTCAGTGCCCATTGTTCTGAAAAATTCACTTATTTAAGAACAATATATTAAAAATTTGGTGTCAAGAAATCAAATTTTTCAATTTTCCTTTTGCTTTCGATGTCGCACGAGTGAGAATTGATATTCTTTTTTTATTTGTAACAGTTACGGTTAGTGATAACAGACAACCGAGGAATCGTGACAGTTTATGGGTGGAACTAATTTTTAACCACATTTTTCATATCTTGCAAGTGAAAAATATTCGAAGAAAATATATCGTTTCAAGACGATTGGGAGGTTGACTGTTGTGGTGAAAAACAAATATAGATCAGTAAATGTTTGATTTGTCACGAAAGTGCTGTATTTAAAAAATACCAATAAACGGGAATCATTCAATGACACTTTTCCTCGAAGATCTCTTTCAAGAAGTAATAAATAGGATTTCTTGGATAATCTTTGCAACAGCAACAAAATGTGTTTTGCAGTGGTATTATCACAGCGGTAACAAAGATATATTATGAAGTTTGTTATATTATTGGTAATAATATGAAACCGTTTACTGATGCGGAAATTGTGAAGGGGTGTTTCTTAAATGCTTCTATTTCAGTGTTAGTGACAGAAATAAAAAAATATAAAAAATAGTAATTAAAAAAAAAAAAAAAAAAAACCGGTGTAAAAATTTTTTTAAAATTTACACTTTTTTGGCCCCCCCCCCCATTTATCCTCATGATGCGGCCCGCGTGAAATTGCTAACATATGTTTACGGCCCGCGTGAAATAACTGACATATGTTTGCGGCCCATCAGGAACAAAAGTTGAGTACCCCTTGTGACGTCTCTCGCGTTCTTCTTCTAACATAACTCCTAAGTTCTTTGACGGCCACGATTAATGGCAAAACTTTTCCAACCCAATACCAAGAAGAGAAACGGATCGAATATGCAAATGAGATATACTTTAAAAGGATAGAAGGTTTGGTGAGATAGAACAGCAAACCTAGAGATAACTTAGTGCGGAATTGTTTGGAATAAAGGTTAGACGTCCTACAGCTCTGGAAGAAGGATACGCTCATCGCAATTGAATATAATAAAGATTAAGATAGTCTGAGTCTTCTCACCTATTATCAACATAATAGGAATTTCTTCAACCTAGGAAGGAAGGTGACTTTATAAAAGATAATATTTTGTATAGGAAGTTAGATTAGACAGTTAAATTATTATAATTAAGATAAGTGATCTAGTTGCGCGATCTGACTTGAATATAAGGTTTAATTGTTGGCTCATTTTCACTTTAAGAAAGTTGTTATTTAGAATTAAGCAATTTAAGTTATTCTTAATAAAAGTTGTGTTAAGAATTACATAATGTCTCATCATTTAGATAATCCCACACCTCTAGCTTACGCGAATCACACCAGACATAGTCATCACAGGATGGCTATGTCTCACCCTGCTATAAACTCTCGAAAAAATTAAGAAAAATGAAGAAAAAAAAAGAAGAAATTTTTTAATTTCCACTTCACATAGAGTTTTTTTTTTGAGGTGAGTGGGGAGAAAGAGCGGCACGTGTTTAAATATACTACATTCGGTTCCTATAAATTTGTGGTCTAGTTTAAATAAAAAGAACTATACACTGCTGGCCACCGTAAATGCAACACCAAGAAAGACTAGAGATATCACAACAAAATTTATTTTGTAGATAACATGTTGACCAAGTATCAAATGATTAAATTTATAGACTTCTGTAAAGTGAGGTTCCTGCCAGAATCAGTAGCCAGTGTAGCCGCCATTGTTGGAGATCACCACTGCCACACGCCTCGGCATTGATTCAAAGAGACTTTGGATGTGTTCTTGGGATACAGCAGACCAAGCAGCTTCCACACGTTGCCAAAGTTGATCTGGTGTGGCAGCTGGGGGTGTAATCTGGGTCCATGGTTGCTCAACGATTGACCCAGATTACACCC
>BMAV01011783.1:313059-326616 GCA_019973955.1 Trichonephila inaurata madagascariensis | reverse complement strand
CTCAAGAAATGTTGCACCAGCTGGTTCTGAGTATGCGGAGACGGTGCAAAGCAACCATTGTAGTAAGGGGAGGGCATATACCATATTAAGGAACATCTGCTTGTTGTTCTTCCTGTTGGATAGACAATCATGAGTCACGATACTATGCGTTCAATAATTTTTTTTTTTGTTTGATTCCATACCGTATGCGTTGTATTCCTTTTTCAGCGCCGATGCTTTCGTCATCCTTTACGTACATAATACTCTCCCTCATTTCAGAATTTCATGTCTCTCAGATGATTTTTCGTGAAGTTATGGCAATAAACCCACCTGTTGCTTAAGTTTTGCACACCAGTGTATTCTTTACCTTTCAACCTATTTGAAGGATTTTTTTTTTTTTTTTTTTTGTGATTTGGTATTTAGTTAATTGCAGGTCGCAATATAGAATATTTTGGTATATTTATGCTTTATTTTAGATCCGGAATTGTAAATATCGGGTATGCATCTTTTCATCTGTATATTTTATCATTATAAGAACAATATTTTTTTTGGTTATTGCATAAACATTCATATATTTAAAAATTTATGGTTATAGCTGAATCCAATTTAGCTCTCTCTTTAGTAAATAATTTAGCTCTCAACACTGTAAGAGCTGAGAGACCAGCTCAGTCAGAGGAGGGTGATTTTGTAGGATATCCCATTTGTAAAAGGTTAGATCATATCCTTTACCGAGGTCGGCAATTCTAATCAAAACAGTATTCCACATCAACGCCATCTAGCGTCCCTTTTAAAACGCCGACATCAACCTTTTTCGGCAGAGGCCCACTAACACTCGTCAGAGAAACGTCGTATTTCGCGCGTCAGCGCCAGGCAGTAAGTCTTAATAGCACCATAATGAGTTCTATCGTTCGTCCGCGCCAGGCGGTAAGTCTTAATAGCACCATAATGAGTTCTATTTAATCTCAATTGCCTTCCTTAAAGTAATGTGATCTAACTTTCCTATTCTTCCGAAATATGCTTATCCAATTTTCCTATTCTTTTGAAATATTCCCCAGGTAAATACTCCCTTATAATTCATAATAAATTATTTAGTTTTCAACCAGTTTCTTTCTTTAACTATGTTGTCTATTTTATTTCAAAATTAACTAATACACCCTAAAAACCCCTAGACACCACGCCATAAAAACCCCGCTATTTGAAGCATCCCACCTTTTTGGAAGATTTCGGTTGGATTCCCACATATATATCTACAGGAATGTAAATATTTTTTGTTTATTTTAAATTAAATTATATAGAGAACATACATAAAAAGATAAAATATATTTAGTTAATTTAAATTTTAATTATTTTACACATCTTCAGAGTAGTTAATAGAGATATTTCTGTATTAAATTATCTAAAATAAGAACACAAGAATCTGATATGTAACCCTACATGTCATATATTAAAACAAGTTTTTGTCTCTCTCTCTCTATATATATAATGTATTATACTATATGATTTTATTCTTTTGGGAAACAAAAATTTCGAAAAGCACTCACTACAAAAATGAAAAAATATCTTAATTTACTACAGGTTCATTAATGTTTATACTTGATGATAAATTAAATACCATTTTCAAACATTAGAAATGCAAATTACCATTTACCTTTTGTAAAATTATAAGTAAAAAAATTATGCAACATTTTTAAAGCCTTTATTTGCAGCACCATTTTAGTAAAAAGTTTATTTATCGAGAATTTCATTCTGAATGTGGTAAAAATTAAAGCATTAAAAATTTTTAATTAAATTGTGTATATTATAGAAGATAAATTTGTGTGTATATATTGAATACGAAAGTCCTGTTCTCTCCTGCATGGTCAAAATAATAAGTCATTTTTGAATCCATAATTCTTTTACACAAAAAAATAAAAATTATAAAATATTTGTGTGGTGTATCTATTTATTATGTAGTATAGGGATTTCTTAACGTAACATCTGTTTTTCAGAATTTGACTGTTATAAATTTGTCACACAGATGTACAATTTTTTTTTACTATGGATAACGTTTATTGGTATTTGCACAAGGGTTATCAAAATGTAAAATTCATTAATTTTGATGATAAGTTTCACATATAGACTATACACATATTATATTGAAGTATAACACAGTGTATTGAAGAAATCTATGCAATCCCAGCTGAAATGTATTAAGCATAAGAATACTCTGGATTTTTTTAATTTTTACATAAGTATTAAAGTCTAAAAGGTTCATCTGTATTGATACTATCCTGCTTATAAATTTAAGTTCTGAATAAATTTGTTGTATTGAGTTATATTTACAAATATTGACCCAAGAAGTGTACTTAGATCAGTTCTATGATATTTATCAGTAATTAAAATCATGAAACCAAATATGATTTTACATATAGACATTTGATTCTGTAGGATATTTACTTTCTAAAAGCAATAGAAATATTCGAAATTTTAATATAACCTTTTTTCAATTCTCTATTTACCTTTAAATGAGAGGGCTGCGGTAGCCCAGCGGTCAAGGTATCGGATCATGGCAGGCATTTCATGAGTTCGAGCCCAGTACCACTAAAGACCCGTTGTGTAGGGTAGCGATGCACGTTAAATCTGTCGAGAGCTGAAACGTCCTCCCGTTGGTGTGGTCGTTAGGAGAGGAGGGGGTGCCAGCTCAGGTGTCGTCCACTTCACTTGACCATGGTTCAAAATTACGTGGTCCGTCGCCAAAAGCCTTCGTGTAGCTGAACAGAGCGACGTTAATATTCACTCACTACTCTTAAATGAATAACTTGACAAATTGCGGTTCGCAATAATCTACATTAATGCAAAATTCAGTAAAAAAAAAGGTAATTTCAGAAAAAAATTTCAAAATTATTTTTAATGGGTTAATTGTCCAAAATCACTGATATTTTTATGTGACGTGTGTTGAAAGGGCAAATTTGAAGCATTTGTATATTATAATATCGACTATAATTTCTTCAAATCATAAAACCGCCAAATGCTGCGATATACAACCAATAGTGGAAACTGTTCATGATCATGTTTGAACGCAGTAATTATAGTGATATAATTTTTTTTTAAATTCGGATGTCTTTTTGTTTGGCGAAATTAGTAGGCAGCTTAATACGTATGTTCCAAATTTTGGAATGGTATGAGTACTGATTTAGCATTTCTTAGACAAACTTTGAAGTAATTAATTTTATATTGAAGTTAATATATTTTCAAACATCAAACTTCAGAGCAAGAATTCTGAATCTATTTTCTTAATGTTGTTTCATTTTCAATTTTTTTAGTATAAATATAATTATGTATACAAGGACACTTAGATGCATAATCAGTGATAACGAAATAACATGTCAATACATTAATCCAAATAAGTTTAAGTTTGGATGAACTGAAGTATATTTAACACTATACATACAATAACTGGTAGAAATAGGTATGTTTTGTTCAGTGTAAAAAAATCAAAAATATTCCCGTTAAAACAGAAGATAATGCTTCGTATATTTTAGAGGAACAGATTGTAGGAATTTTATAATTAGTGTGAAATTCAAACAAAAGAAAATCCTTTCACAATTTTATTTTGATGTAGTATATGCAATGTAAAGATTTATTAATAAAAATAAAAATTAATGTAAGGAAAATTAGGGTGGTTTAAAAATAAAAATAATAAGCTTTAGTATTTAATATGTAATTTTATAGTTATGATAAACAAATGTTATACAAAGGTTTATTGTACTTTTAGGACATGAAAAAAAAGTGTATCGAGATATTTTATAAAAAATAGCTACATTGCCATTTTTTATATGTGTATTTGTTTTTTATTCAAAACTTCTTTCTATAAGTTGCATGATTTAAATATTCTAATTTGTTTTATGTAAATTTAGAAAGTTGATTGTATAGATTTAAGATCTGAAATTTTAAAATTCTTATAGGATATTTCATTTAATCTGGATCCATACCATGTACAATTTCTCAAAAATACTATGGAAAGTTTTGTTGACAACCTACAAATATAATGCAGTCTCCTGTTTTTGCTTTTTAGTTCCTATGTCACATAGCTGGTTGTTTTTCTTGAAAATTTAATTAATTTTAAAGAACAGACAACCCAATTTCTTGTTTGTTTACTATTAATTGCCTGTGGTGGTATTTAAAAATTTATGTCATAAACCTAATGAGATAAATAAAGTGAGAGAAAATTTCAGAAATTCTGCATAATTTGTCCTTTTTTTAGCTATTTAATCTGTGATTTAGGAGAGGATTTTCTTTAATTTTTTTTTTTTACAGTATCATTTTTATTTGTTTGGGTTGATGATATTTAATACTTTTTTCTTGTAAATAAATTGAAAAAGCCATTTATAAGGTTTCCAGATAATTTTATTAGATATTATCAATAAGATAAAAATTGAGATATAATAATTGAACAAGATATTATGCACGTTAAATATTGGCAGTTAGATCCTCGATTTGTTCTCTATTTGTCCTTATAGTATAGTGTTACATTCATAGAATCTGCTTTATTTACTTATAGTGTATTCATGTAATGTTAAAATTAAGTGTCAATAAATAATGTATATTAAAATGAGTATGAGATTATTGAATAAAACTGTCCGATAAGAATTTTCTGCTTCATTATACGAGAAATTTTCATGAAAACAATTTAATTTGTTCTACTATAAAATAATTTTATTAAAAAGCCTATTTCTTTTTAAGAATGTTTCTTAATTTATTTTAAAAAAGTCAAATTCATTTCTTTCTGAATGTTGGAAACAGGCATTTCTAAAAAAATTCAAACCTTTTGAAGGGTAATAATTACAAAGGAAGTCAAACAATAAAACATATCAAATGTTTGTTTATAATTCGATTATTTCAGATATCCTAAACCTTTAAATGACGTTAAAAACAATTTCATTTATATCACAGAAGGATTCCTAATTATTAATCAAAAAAACTTTCATTATTAACCAACTATTATTTTATACACTCTGCTCTCAAAAAGTATAAATCTCTTGTTAAACATTAGAAATATGTATGAGAATTTTTAAGTAAACAAAAATATCCATGTTATTGACAAATGTTATTATAAATTCATTTCCAAAATTATATTTACTTGCATTTCATGTTTCTGAATGTTCCATACTCTTCTATGAGAAATTATAGAGATAGTATTTCTAAAAACATTAACATTTCAAAATGGGACCATTTCATATCTACATGTTTCTTATAAATTACACTATTTTATGAATTTATGTGGAGTGTTACACTATGTACCAATAAGTAATTGAACACACATGAGAAGTTTTTTCAAATTCAATGGTCTCAGTTCTATACTGTAAATCATTCTTGTGCGTAAATAAACATAATAAACTACATGAAAACAAAGGACTTATTATAAGGATGCTAAAAAATAATCTAGAACTATTAATAAATATATAAACAAACAGCAAGTAGCCGCTGGCTTCGCACACTAACACCAAATGACAAATATACTAAACTGAAACAAAAATTATGCTAAAAAATTACGAAAAATACTTCATACCTAATTATTAAACAAGGATAATGCAAAAATATAATAAAAATAAATAAAATTTCAGGAATAAGCTTCACACACAAGAAGTAAACGTATCAAGCATACGAAATTTACAAACTGATTCAAAGCGCGGGAAAATGTTAAT
The DNA here is from genome assembly GCA_019973955.1 of Trichonephila inaurata madagascariensis. Lineage (NCBI taxonomy): Eukaryota > Metazoa > Arthropoda > Arachnida > Araneae > Nephilidae > Trichonephila > Trichonephila inaurata. The sequence continues at coordinate 320,953 of BMAV01011783.1, read as the reverse complement.
ATCCTCGTCACGTGATTCCGAACTGGTGTCTCATTGTCGTGAATCAACCTCATTGAGAGGGAAACATTCAACTGCCGAAATCAACCATTGCTGTTCCGTTATTCTGGATATAATATACAAAATCGAATTACTTGTACATAATGGGGAAAAAAATTCCTCTTGACTATTGAAAAATACATGTCACGATAATATCTACTAAAAAAACATCGCACGAAACAATTTGGAAAATTTATGTCATGGTTACCAATGATGAGGTGACAAAATCACACAATGCAGAGATATTTTGCATTTTTGAAGTGTCTTTAATTTCACCATCCAGCTTTGTTTCATCAATATCAGACGATAATTTCGAGCTAAATCTTGATAATTATCGCCATTTACATATGTTTTAATCTAAATATATTCTTTTTTACTGTTTGGTTATTTTGAATTTCGCAAGCTCTCATTCCAAAACTAGTACTTTTTAAAAATGAATATCAGAAGATTTGCTCCTGAATAAAATATAATAACAGTATAGAGTGTGACAACACACACACAACCAGATTAAATTAAATATACACTTATTAAGAACAACTAATTACAAAAGAGGGCTAAAAATTAATAAAAAGTAAAAGCATCGCGGTTAAAATAACACATGAATTCCTCGAAGCTTCGTCTTGTCGTCATCCTCGTGTTCCATCGTTTCCCGCGTTATCGACCCATTTGTTCGTATTCCCGTACTATCTTCTAACTGCCTCGTCAGCTAGATGGCGCTCTCTTTGCTATTACGTGCGTGGAATATATGGAGGTACGACAACGCGTAAAACCATTCCTACAACAGTATCGAAGAAAATGTATGCTTCTAAGAAACTGAAGTATGCAATATCAAATAGGAAATCTATTAGAATATGAATTTGTTGGTTGTTTCCTAACATCGCACTTTGAAACTACACAAGGGCTATTGCGGAGAGACCTCGTAATTTTGCTGCGTATAGGATAAATCGAGACGCATCTATTCCAGTTCGACAAATCTAGTCTCGAAGATTCTCAGTTTTTTTAAAATTAAGTGTAAAACAGATAGAAATGGAATAATAAAGTTGGAAAATTAATTATAAATCAAATACAATATCGATAAAAGCTCTCAGTCACGTACTGAATCAGAGAAGTACAAAAGGGTGGGGTTACGGGATTCAACCCCCCTCTCCCCATTGACCAAGTGTGTGATTTTTAATTCTTGTCATAGAAGCTACACCTCGGCGCTGTCGTCAATGTGTTTTCTTTGGAATACACACCCATAAGAGAGTTCTGTGTACTCCACAGCAGTGCTGCGCAACCTTTTTATCTCTGCGGACCGGTCAACGTTTGATAATTTTACCGCGACCCGCTGAGGGTGGGACATGTTGATTGTTTATATTTTAGATTGTTTTGATTTAACAATTTTAATTTAGTTACATTTAAATATGCCTTCAGGATAAAATATAGTTACACCCAAAATGAATAAAAGTGATTTAACGTGGAATATAAAGTGATTTACATGGAAAGTTGCGCAAATCCGAGAGAAATGCGCCACTTTAAATAAAATGGCAATAGTTTAATGTTCTTTAAGCGGCCCGGCACCATTTGATCCACGTACCGGTACCGGTCCGCAGACTGGAGGTTGCGGATCACTGCTCTACTGTACTGAATCACCACCTGTACATTATAATGAACTCCTGGATTACCCTTTTGAGGTGTGAATGAGTATTCCGGAGACTGTCTATATATAATACATTTTCTCTCCCCAAAATAATTTTTAAAATTTTTTATAGAACTTGTAAACATGCGTCTTTCAGTGGTGAAAAGTTTAATGAATTTGATTTTTCGTTTAGTTTTAATTAATTACTTAACAATGAAATATGAATGTAAAAAACACAAAATTATTCATATAGAAAATTGCAATTATTTCATTTACATCTCATTTCACTTAATAGTATTATTATTTCATTAATAATATTAAAATATTTAAAAAAATTATTTTAAAATATTAAAAAATATTGATATTTACACGTATTATATTGTAGAATGCTAATGATCTTTTAATTATAAATCGTTGCTTAAAGGCTTAGAATTTTTCAATTTGTGCTTTCTTTTAAAAGCTCAGAAACAAACACTTTCCCCTCAAAAATAAATAAATAATATGAAGTAGATTTATTTATGAACAAACAAAACAATATCTTCCTGACATTATATACTGTATAACTATTTATATAACCTTACTCGGAGCCAGTGGCGCACACAAGGGGGGTGTCCTAGGGGTCCGGACCTCCCCCAAAGCCTTTGTTTTTTTTCCGATTGATTATAATTTTAAGTATATAATACGTAAAATTTAATTAAATATTTGTTTTTAATGATTAATTTTATTAATACTAATTATTTATTCAATAATTAATTTTTTACTGTTTTTTGACCCCAAAAATCGACAAAATCAAAAGGAGCATGATACAAGTATGGTGGACTTTCGACCCTGGAAACTTCCCCCTCCTTGGAAAACTTCTGTGTGCGCTACTGCTCGGAGCTCATTCTCGCTGAAGGTTTTCCTATTTTCTGAATCAATGTCGAAGCTTGTTTTATAGCCAAATTACACAAAGGAAAAAAAAAAAATAGTTTTAAATTTATTGTAAACATTGAAATTTATCCAATAAGTATGCTTGATTATTTGTACCAATAGAATTTTGTTTTAAAAATTCAAACGGTTATCGAAGTAAATAAGATCTTTGAGAGAGAGAGCAATTGTCATGTTAATTTAAATTTTCTGAAAAAGAATTTTTTTTTATCGTTTTCAAAATTAAATCACCCGTAATACAAAAATTTAAATACTTTGACGAAAGAAGTTACCAATAACAGTTTTCTCTTAATTTTCTCAATTGCAAAAATTTTTAAAGAAATAACATAAAAAGTATTTGTTCTTTTTACTATTTGTAACTTCAAGAATAGTTTACAACGTAAATCAAATAACAGTTGTCCAAAGCAAATAAAACAACGTTACGATTGACACATTTTCTTCCTGTTGGTGTATTCATAATATTCCAATAATTAAAGCGCTATAATGAGTATAAATAAGTAAATATATATATATATATATATATATATATATATATAATATAGAATCACATATTGACAAACTTTAAAGTTGATGTGCTTAACAAAAGAAAATAAAAAAATGAGATTTTTTTTTTAAAGCTCAGAATTATGTGAAAAATAACTTTTGAAATCTTACCTTATGTGAATTTTGAAAACTAAATTTTTTTTTTTTTTTTTTGCTTACAGTATGTGTAAGCCATGATTTGGAAAATTAAAATTAAAATAAAATTTGAGACTTAGTTTTAAAAGTTGAAAATAAATAAGATTTATCACAGTTTTATTAAGTTTACATTTGTTACTTTAATATTAATTTTATTTTAAGTGAAAAATATACAGTCTAGTCATTAATAATATTTATAATATTAACCATATAACTATTATTCTAAACTGAATTACAAAAATTGCTTACAAGTATCTAGAAACTACTTCTACTTATCAAGTTTTAAAAATAAATAATACACCACAAAGATGTAAGAATATTGTGTTATATGCATATTCGAATGTAAGATAATAGGGTGATTTGATGACAAGTATGCTGCAACGTTTTATATACTTTTAATTAGATCGAATTTTTTGTCAGTGTACAACAGATTTTTGCTAATTTAAAATGTAATTGGGATGAAAAAAACAATACAATGATATACTTCCCTCAATTTTACTATACATTCCTTTTGAATATTAGAAATGTCATGTTGCCACTTTTCAGTACTAAATATTAATAAATATTCATGAAACTGATTATTTTTATATTTTTTTTATTTAGACTTAGTAATTAATAACATCTTCTTTAGCATTTTTGCCATTAAAGCTGAAAATCAGTGTATAATTAAACATAGTGCCTTGAAAATCGGAAAGCAGTGCAGCGAGAAAAGATTAAGGATATTTATAAGTCCGACTCAGACGAGCGAATGTGCCGTGTTCGCTGACATTGTCTATTTTGTTGTGAGGTTATCAACTTTAATATTGCATTTTTTGATTTTCTGTTATTTTCTTGTGTGAAGTACTTTTCACTGTGTGGAACCTAATCACAGTAAGTTTCTATAAACAATTTGTATCTCATGGGTCTTAACGTATGTCTTTGTTCACCACGAAGTGTACTTGCATGTGTGAACTACCTCAGTGTGTTAAGCCTAAAGAAGGACGGCGTATTTATTGACTTCGTTCGGTTTTTTCTATTTGATTGCCAAGTGAATTATTATTAGTTAAAGATATCCTAACTAACCGTAAATTAGTTAGTTTTGTGTGCATCTAAAACTGTTTGTTACCGTTTATAAACACGTGTCATACTTGTACGGAATTCAAACGCGCCAATACGATTTCTCTGTTAAGGCGACCTTATGATTCTTTGTTAGGGCAAGAATGTGTGTGTTTGCAACATTGGATACTTTAGGCAGAATTATTTGTTAAGTGAAATAATAAATACAGGTAAGTTGTTTTTTACATTGAAATGTATGAACTTTTATTTTACACCCTTGTTTTCGTGATAAAGGGCAAAAATTTAATGAAAGGAATTTTTTTATGATGTGCCTTACGGAGTGTCACGATCCGGGATACTAAACAATAGTGTGCGTTTTATTATAAAAGGAAAAAAAAATTATTTGAAGATTTAAAAGTAAATATTAGCATATTCAAAATAATTATTTAAATGACTATTTGATTGTGTTTAAAGAATTTTACCATATTTTAACGCGAGTCTTAATTGATTTGCAACTTCTGTTATTAGAAAGTTCAGGATTACTCTATTTTTAAAATGCTATCATAGATTATTATGAAGATTTTTTGTTTTAAAACAGTATTATCAAATTAGAATAGTTGTAATTTATGAATCCTTTGTAATTTTCATGAAAAGAATCTTGAAAAATATTTATGTACATGTAGTTTTTTTTAACATATCAGTTTTAAAAAGTTATTAAAAATTTTAATTTTCTCCTTATATTTTGAAACAAGCTTCAAAATGATCGATATAAAGTATTTAGTTAGTAATCTTAAACTGTTGATAGAATTTATTGTTTATTTTTTTCAAAATATTACCATCTAAATGTATTTATCTAAGTTATTGCTTGATTAGATATTTTTTTTTTAGTTTTGTAAAAAATATACTTTGAAACTTTCCTTTGAATATATCTTAGTAAGTGTAAATTACTTATCATGAAAATAATCTCCTACTAGCCTAGAGATAGATATTTTCTTTAAAATATGAATATACTCAATCATGTTTAATGTCTTTTTAGGACTAAAAATCATCTTTTAATAAATAATTTGAACATACTAGCATACATTTTCAAAAAAAAGAATCCCAGAAATGTTTTGTTTTTTTAATTGAATGCAAACATTGCAAACTCTTTTCATAGATTTCAAGAATTGAAGTACCTTGTAAAATACTTATACTAGAAATTTTTTTTCATCTAAATTCAAATTGCATGTAATAATTTTTTGAACAAAAATATTGATTTCTATACTTTTCCAATTTTAAAATTTCAAAAAATACATTTAATCAAACTCATCAATTTCTACCCAGTGTTTTTTCAAAATAAGTCATAATTAGTATAACTTTTACAGCAGAAATGTTACAAAAAATTGCTGACAAGGGGAGGGGGGATAGATTTTCAAGTAATTAATTTTGTTTGGAAAAAATCAGACTATTATATTTTGGTTAGATGAATGTAACATGATTGTTTTGCTAAGTCAAGAATTCAAAAGTATCAAAATCAATATAAGTGCTTTTTAATGATAAAAGTAAATAGTAGGAAAGTTATTCTATATAATTCAACTATTAATTTGAAACTTAATAAAAAAGTTTGTTATAAACTTAAGCAAAATTTCTGACTAAATCTTTCTATTTTTTTAAAATTGTTACATTTGTTTATCAGGCGTTATATTCCGTTAGTGTTCTCTTTTTTTTGTTATTCTCTTGTTTAAAACAAAAGAAATGTATTCATTCAGAAAAAAATGCTTCTTTTACAAGGTACATTTTAATTTAAGAGAATATTTACAATCCTACATACTTTTTCAGGAAAAATTTTTTTTTTCTTCATGCTAATTGTTTTTAGAAACAAAATGCCATATTTTTAAAGTGGATAAGCATGTAAAATTTAATGTCAAGAAATGTGTGTTTGTGTGCATGTTTCTACAAACTAATGTATATGAACACTTAAGTAACTTTTGAGTAATGTTCAAAATAAAGCAAATACTCAAAAAATTGTTCAATATTTATATAAAAAAGATTCTATTAAGATTTTGGATGGAAGTTCCAATGCATCCCATTAACAATGATAATCATATATTTTTTGATGTGTAAATAAACCATGCTTTTCAAAAATAGTCTACAATCTTGTAAATTGAGGACAATTTTATATAAATGCTTAATAATGGTTGAATAATTTTTTTCTAATGATAATGAAATATTATGCCCTTTGTAGAGCTATAATTTTTGCATTCTTTTACTGTAAATAAATGGATAATGGGTGATGCTTAAAAATGCAGATCCTACTTAAATATATTTCATTTTAATACAATGTATAATTTAATGCTCGTCTTTTAATCATGTGGGCTAATGTCAATTTCTTGCTTGGCTTAAGTATAGAAGCCCCTTAAATTTAGTGATGTTTATCTAAATGCCAGAATGAATTTGGCTTCACTGTATTACTCTCGCAGCTCCTATTGCTACATATAAGTAGTTTGGCGACTGACTCTGGTTGCCAAAAAATTGGCTTCACCAAGAGGCCTCTACACTTGAGCCACTTGCTTTTTAATTGTCTGCAATTTTTGGAATATCCTAATGGTTTTTGAAAGGATGTCAATTGTTAATTTAGAATAATATTTTGTTTGTCTTGAAAGTTACTAAAATGTATTAATATCTTGAGATATTCAGTCTAGTACCTACATACATCATATAATATTATTTATATTTATACTTCTGAGAATATATAAGGAACTTGTGTGTGTGAATACTAAATATGTTCTTAATTTGAATAAAGTAGATAATGCATTCAAGGCTTCTTTCGAAACGGAGAGTGTGGCCTTTGTGCTGCTTAGTGGTTGTGTCATGAACTTGTGACCAGTGTGTCATAAGTTTCAGTCCAAGTACCCCTGAAGACCCGCTGTGTAGAGAGTCTGATGCATGTTAAAATATGTCAAGTCTAAAAGGCCTACTGTTGGCATGGTGTAGTAGTTTGAAGAGAGGGGTGCCAGCTCAGGTGTCATCCTCATCTCTTGGCTGAGGTTCAAAATTACAAGGTTCGTCTCCACTAGCCCTTGTGTTGCTTTATAGTGCAACGTTAATAAGCACTTACCCATTCCTTAAAAATTGAGAGCATTTTTATATTCTGTTTTTTCCTTTGTATGCTAATTGTTATATTTTGTTAAATATATCCTGTATTTATAAAAAAATATTAATATTGGTACTTAAATGTAATAAGAGTCGCAACTCTTGTTTCTGAACACAATTAATGCAAAATAGTTCTTTATTGTATAAACATAATCATATATTTTGTTACATACCAAAATGAAATATTTTGCTTTTTATGAATTTTTTTCACATAATGTGAATAAAATATGTTTTAATCCTATCTGAAATTTTAAAATATTGAATTAAGATAATTTTATTAACAGTTATCTGCTGTTTTATAAAAATATTTTATACTTCTCCAAAATCCAAATAGATTTTTTAATGAAATCATACTTTTAATTTTGTGATGTCATCAAGCAATTACTCTTTTACAATTCATTCGTAATTGCTCTTCATTGATTTCATATCTTTTGCAGTAGCGTAACGTACACCCTCACAATGGGGGGG
>BMAV01011783.1:285073-312959 GCA_019973955.1 Trichonephila inaurata madagascariensis | reverse complement strand
AATATTCTTCATTATGCCACTGGTCATACATTATCATGAAATACTTAGTAAGAAGCAGATGGGTAACTGCTAGTTAGTAATATGATTCCAAAATACTGTTTAACAGCATATTCATTAGATATGTTATTTTTAAATAAATATTCATACAGTAGCGTAACGTACACCCCCCACACACACATCAAGGGGGAGGGCCTTAATGCCTATGTTATGTTATGGTTTTGCAATCCTTTTTAAGATCAAGCTTAGGGCCCAATAATCTGACTTTGCTGGGGTTCCTAATATTCTTCGTTATGCTACTGATCTTTTGAGTGGTTAATTGAAGAGAAGTAGGTCAGTTTCTTGTTTGTGGAAAAGAATAATCTGATTTTGTGAGTGTGTAATAAATATGGGTTAATTATGCGAAAAGTTTTTTTATTATTATTTCTAATGGGCTGCCGATTGGAGTTTTTCCATTGCAGACCTAGTACATTCCTCAAAAGCTGGTATCTCTTTTTAGTGCGGCGCTGCATAGGCGGATACCAATCGCCACAGGTAATTTTGATGCCCAGTTTCCTCCCTAAAGGGGAGCATCTGAACTCTGACGATGTAAACCTGTACTAGGATTTAATTTTGCCTAGACCATCCAAGCCTAACAGACACTCTAGGGATCTTTTACACGCCGTATTAATTATACGACATGGCCACTGTTGATATTCTGCATCATGAAAATCCATCGACTTGGGCTGGGGTTGAACCCGCAACCTTAGGTGCAGAAGGCCAACGACAAACCAACCACGCCACCCAGCCAGCTATTGCATGAAAAGTTTATTTTTTTCTTTTGTATTTGTAAAAGAAATGTTTTTCTTTCACTTTTTGACTTCATAAATGTACCGCTTATCTCTTTTCAGTTCATTTCATTTGCTTGGCTGTTTGCCAGATTATCATCCCCTTCTAGATAAACAATATTCTATTTATATATTGTAATGTAAAAAATTGTCTTTTAATCACTGTAAAAATATATTTTGTAATCCAAGCATATACTTAAGCTAATCTATGCCTAATAATTTTTTCTGTTTCATTTCATAGTACTTTCAATATCTAAAATTACAAGTTTATATAAATGATAGGTCTGTGCATATGTGCATTTTTCCATGTATGATTTGTATTATAATTATAAAATGCATTGCCCATGACACAAAACTATTTTTTTATTTTAAATTGAGTATTTTTTTGGATCTTGAATTAAGTATGCTTTTATGCAACTTCCTTTATCCTTAATTGAATGTTTTTTATCTTTACCCAGTTTTAGTTTTTCATTAGTTCTTTGAAACAGAATATATCTTATTTCCTCTCAAAATTTCTTTCTTTATTATTGTTTGGGATACATCAAACCTTCATTAATAACTCTTAATATAGTAGTGCAGGTGTTCAATGTAATAATGCTGTTTTGAATTGAGTCTTTTACATTCTAAATTTATAAAAAAAGCTTTATTCTCATAAGACTAGTAATTAAGATCATAAAATTTCATATTAGATTTATAAAATTTTAGTAGAACTGTAGGTAAAAGTTAAATCATAAAAAGATTAGTGATGAAATAGTTTTGCAGTAATGTATTATGTGAAAGAATTTTTTTTAAAATGTAAATGAATAATGATAACTTTTGTAGAGTGAAAACATTATCATTTTATTAATTTCATTAAATGGAAAGTATTATTTCGTATTAGCGTAATATTATATAGTTTTTAAAGACAGTTCGATATATTGAATTTTATTTTATTCAGATATATTGGTTTCTATGGTCTTTTTTGTAAATTATTAATACCAAAACTATTGATACCAATAATCTTTACTCATGAAGACTTAACTTTTTTTTCTGTTATTTAAATTTTGTTACTAAAATTTTTGTGTTTATTGATAAAATTATAAGAAACTGCTATCCTCATCTGAGAAATTTCTATTAGCTGAAAATGAATTCTCTAAGAAGATATTGAATTTATTATAGTGAAATATATTAATTTAATTAGTCAATCACAGATTGTATTTTCCATCAAAAAAAGTATAAAAGCTAATCAACCTTTATTAGAAATCTCTTCAAACATGTCAAAGAGACAAATGCCTCTACGTTGATTTTATTATTGCTAAATTAGTGTTTTTTCTGAAAAACTATATTTGCTGTAATTATGTAGAGTATAGTTATAAACTTCATGAGCACATTCATGTGTGCTTTAGTTTTCACTAAGTAGATAATTAACTAATTGGATACTAAATTTTTGTTACATTATTTTAAATCATTCATATATTTTGTAAAGAAATAAAAACTATTTGTACATTTTTTACCCATCTGTTTGATTAGTTCCAGTTTAACAATAATTAAAAAGATGTTTGGTGTGGAAAATGGAATCTTCCCTTGGAAAATTATTTTTAGTTATATGTTGTGAAATGTTAGAATTTTATGTGTATGTTTCTTATATATACAGTTGGACCACGACTTAACGAACCCAAATTTAATGAACTTCGCAATGTAACAAATTTTTCTCTTTCCCAATTTAAATAAAGGCGAACCCCCCTAATTAACAAACCTGAAATAAAAAGAATTATTTCAGCAGCTGGGAAAATTTTTTTCAAATGACATGTTTTTTTTTGTCTGAAACTAAAAAAGACCCTTCTTGTAACCAGCAAATTGCAATGGGAAAGACTGCAGACCATTTTGGACTTTACAGGTGCAAATGAGTCATAAGTGTAACCTATCATGCGAGTCTTGAGTAGGACAGGAATATTCTTTCTTATCTCATTCCAATCCACACAGCTGGAGATATTTTAACGATTGTGATACATTTGATGACAGACTGCCTATCTGTGTACTTGAAGTTGAGGAAATTGTTGATTTGTCAGTCAGTAAATAGAGATTCTGATGCAAAAATTGATAATGAAACTCCTATCAAAACTGTTACGTTTTCTGTTTGATATTGTTTGGAAACTGTGAAAACATAGCTCTCTCTTATGCAGCAGGATGTAAATCCTGCTGCGTAAGAGAGGTGTGTCCTTTCCATTATCCTATGCAATCTTTTTTTCTTTATTCCTTCAAATAATAGATGTGTGGAATTTGGTATGTTTTATAAATTAATGTTGCCATTAGTGATAAGTTTTTCAGATAATCAAATTCTTTAGTGTAGGAGTTCCAAAATCACTGGCGTAACTAGTTCCGCCTTTTTAAAAAAGAAAGCCCTGTTAGTGGTACTGTAGTTATACATGTTGAGGCTCCTGTAGCTTGGGGGTTCCCTATCGATACATTGGTAGCCACGACCCTGTCCAAAATTATAATCTAAATTTACGATAGATTTTTCTATATATTTGCTTCTATTTAATATCAATTAGCAAAGGAAATGATTTTGTAAATAAAGGATAAAAATGAAAAGAGTAAAATTTTAAATGAAAATCCTTTTTTCTCTCCTTAATTATCTTTTGTGGCATTCGATAACTATTGAAGTGTTAAGAATTTTGTTGTTGTGAGAGATTTCAATTTTAATGTGCCTATATTGTAATTTCATTTGAATTACAATTTTGTCTTTACTAAGTCTCATTTTTCCTTGATCATGTAGATTGTAATTGCAATATAGCATGCAACACCCTTAAAATGAAGTGTAGTTGATGCTAGCAAAAGTTGGGGTAATATATTTTTGTATGTATTTGTTTCGCATAAATGTTGAGATAAGATTTCGGATTAAACTTTTGAATCATTTCCATGCATTTTTTTTTGTGTTCTTTTTAGATATTCCTTTACACTTCATCAATTAACTTGTTACTTTACACAATCATGCAAGAAAATTTAGTCATTTAAAATCTCTTTTGATTTTATTTCAATTTGAAATACATCATTCTTTTGATTTAATTATATATTTTTCATGTGTTTTTATAAGAATTTGCAGTTATATGGATTTATATAAATTTTTAAATGTGAAATTTTTTTTTATTGAATAAAGATACCAACATAGTTTGCATTTGATAATATCTAGTCATTGTTAAAATAGGAGATGGTTTAGTTATTTTTGCCACTGGTAGACAAGATATTTGACTAATAACATGTTATTCTGATTTAAATTTGGAATACAATTAAGTACATTGAAATTTTACTTTATTTTTTGCACATTAATGTATTATTAATCCATTCGTCAAGATCCACCTGTAAGAGACTAAATGTTTTGTTTAAAGAGATATAGCTGCATTGTGCTATGCTTCATTAAGTAATATATTAATAATCAAGAAATTATTTTTTAAAAGCAATGCTGGTAGTTTTTTAAAAGAATTCTCATTGTATTTCAATGCAATCAGAAACTGATGTTGGAAGTTTTACAACTCCTATTCATCTCATAAGTGAATAAAAAGTCTTTTGGGGGTTTTTTTGCCTGATGTTTTTGATATAAGAATATAATGTGACCATATAAACATCTATGTAAGTGTATCAATAAGACTTCTGTAAAATTGTTTCTAGTTTACTTTCTCATAAAAAAAAAATTCAATAACCCCATTACTGCTGAAAATTTTATATTTTGGAAAATGTTACATTTAGTTGAATTGTTAATTCTCCTCTCCCTTTTCTGTTATTTTAATTATTTTGCCAATATTACACATGAATTTTAAAAATCCAATGCAGTGTGTTATGATACAATCTATTTAATAATCTTTGGCATAATTCTATAACCATCCAGCTGCTAAGGTATAAGCAGCATCACATTGATAGATCAATGGACTCTTAACGACTTCAAATTATTTTTTATCTCCACTAACATTTCAAGAAGTTCTTAAGTGTCTTGGTTTTGATTAAAAAGGCATGTTTTTCGAATTACTATTTGTAGGTTAGTATTTTTTCTATTATTGTAAAACATTATATTTGTGTTTAACTTGACATATTTGTATATTCAATTTATTATTTTGGTATTGCAGTATAAAGTGATTTGTATTTTCTATATTTTTTTACCAGTGAAGACGTTTCCTTCACATGATCAGTAGTGAGTGTTAACATGTTGCTTTATAGTGCAACTCGAGGGCTAATGGCAATGGACCTCGTAATTTTTAACGATGGTCAAGTGACGAGGACAACAGTTGGGCTGGTAACCCCTCTCCGAACCTCCTCACCATGCCTACGGGAGCACTTTGAACCTCAACAGATTGAACATGCATTGACCCACTCTAAACAGTGAGTCTTCAGTGGTATTAGGCTCGAACTCATGACACACTGGCCACAAGTACATGACATTGACCACTAAGTTACCTTGCATAATCAATAGGTTTCGTTGTTTGAAGCACAATCAAATGCTAAAAATCATTTTTTCTACGACATTTTTAAAATTTTCTTGCTAAAATGAAAACTTAGGAGAACATGGCAAATTTAACTTTTGTCTGTTCCTTATTATTCAATTTTATGCTTTTGAGTAGAATTCGTTGAAAACTGTTGAAGATGGCTGTAAATACATATAGCTCTTTTATTTTCCTTTTTTGAGCCTTAGAATTGTAGTGTAATTCAGTAGTTGGATTGTAAATTGTGTGAGTTGTAAATTTATACTTAATTTACTATTTAATTTGAATATTGTTCATGTGCTTCTCAAAAACGTTAATTATTTTGCAATTTTTTTTTATTTAAGTTTTACTCTTATTAATTATTCAATATTAGAATAATTAAGATTTTTGCTTCAATTTTTTATAGAATTTTGAGCCCTAGAAGTTTTAATTACATTGATTTAACATTACTTATTTCAGAAAATGGGTAGTGAATATATTTTATTTAAAAATGCCATATTGTGAAACTTTTTAGATTGGTAGTCATTATTCTATGACTCAGAAACAATTCAACACTTGTATCATGTTTTAAATTTATTTACCTAAGATATTTTTAAAAAACTAATATGAACCTTAACAAAACTATTTGTTATGTATTATAGACTTTTCTTTATTTTGAATTCATGTAAACTAATTATTTTAGAATTTATTTCTATGATATAAAAATTTCTTTAAATCCCAGAATTTCATTTTTTTTTACTACACGTAACATAGTAGCGGAAAAATCCAATTGAAAGCTTTTGTTTTAATATATTATGTGTAATTTGTAAATTCTTGTCACTTTAATTTTATAATGATTGTTTACATTTTTGATTGTATGTTGGTAAAAAAACAGACAAATATTTTAGAAGCTGATAAAATAATGCACTATACACACACAAAAAAAATGTTTTTCTTTTTATGGTGTTAAATTTGTGGAAGGAGTAATAAAACTGTCTTTTTAAACGATATGATTATATCTTGCTTGTAACCCACATGTCTGGATTAATTTTTCGTATAGAAAGAAATGATTTTATCTTTTGGGAATGTGTTAATTTCAGAATTATTCAAAAACCTTCTGGATCCCCTGTCATATTATATAATCAATCTTCAAAGAAAAAGATTATTTGAGTTTTATATTGTGTAAAAATATTTATGCAATTCTTCAGTCTTTTCTGTTGCATAATATAATACTAATTTGAAAATGTGAATCTTTTTTCACATGTACTATATTCAGTGTCATGTATGTTAGTAACATGAATTTCAATAATTCTTTTGCTCCAATTATAGATACAATTTGAGATATTTCAGGGTAATTTTTTCTTACCATGATATTAGTGACATTATCTACCTTTCCAATGAGTTGTTGCAAAATATATCAGCATAACCTTTACAAAAAGATATTAATTATTCTTATAATTATTAGATTGGTCTATGTTTTGTTTAATTTTTTAAATTCTGTATTTGATTCATTAAAGTATTTTTCTTTGAATGCAAAATATTTTGGGATATTTTAAGAAAAAAGTTTGAGTTAACTCAATAAATTTGTGAGTATTAGTAAAATATTTAAGTTGTGATGTTAATGAATTGTATTTGAAACCATTTTTAAACAATATTTCCATTAGTTGAAGTGCATAATTTAATGCACTAACATATGTCATATGAACTAGTTATTTTATTTCTAAGTAAAGAGTATGATTATATATATTCTACACAACTGATTAATTTAAGTATTTAGTTCATTTACTCATTTATAAAAATGAAGATATATTTAGTGAAAACAAAGCAGTCATTAATCTTAGCTTTGATAATATATATATTAATCTTTCTAAATTTTAATTATTATTTTTTCATATTAATATATTTTGCAAAGAAAAAAATCTGATAAATGCATTTTTTCCCTATAAAAAACTAATAACCAAAATTAGGTTTAAAAAACAGTTACTGCAGCATTTTTACTTTATAACTGCAAAAAAGAATTTTTTCTCAAATTTAATCTATAAAATTTCAAGTGTTAAAAATTAGAATTATGGAAGGAAATCATGATTTTCTTTTTACTTATTCAGAAATTTCATTTGTAATTTTGCTTCTATATTTAACCAATATTTCCAAAGAAAAAACAAAAACATCCATTTTTATTGGAATTTGACTGATTTAGGAAGGTGAGCGTTAAATGCGCGATTGATATAAAATTTAATTATTCGCGCATATCGCCACAAATCTTTAAAATATGTATCTTTTTCATATTTTACACAAATCAAGTGCAATTATATTAAATACACTGAATTGGTTGTTACATACTTAGGAAAAAGTAAACCATTTCTCTATAATTAAAACAAAGTAACTCAATAACTTCATTGAAGTAACTAGTTAAAATATTTTTGATTTCTGAAGAATTGTTTACTACAAACGCCCAAATAACGTTAAGTGCAGAATACATTAACAAGAAAAGAAACAACTACTCAACTTTTATATATGTATAGAGAGAGAGAGTAATGCTTTTTTTATTTTTTATAAAAATATACCACAGTTATATGATTTCATAAAGTCTTTGTCCAGTGGTAATGTTCACTTCAACATAAGACCTTTTCAAATATGAATATAACTTTTGTTTGTTTTTTAACGTTAAGAGAGAAAATAATACATTCTGCACTTTTTCAAAACAACTATTTAACTTCACAAGGTTTTAAATTAAGAAAAACAGCTTGTTGAACTAAATGTAAAAGGCATCCTGAGTTGCAAGATATTTGATAAACAGAATATGTCATTGTTATGAAGAACATCAACGAAATGGCTATGTATTGGAAGACATTAGCTATTGAAATTTATTCAAAATGATCTTTAACCGGATCACCTTAAATTAATAATTTTTCAATTGTTAAGTATAAAGCAAAAATGCTACCATTTGGTATGAGATCATTAAAATAAGATACTATTTCAGATGTATGTTTACATTTGGTTATGGAGATATTCAATGAATGATAGTTGTAAACATCAAGTTATTGCTTATTGCAAATGATTTAATATTAACTATTACAGAGTTGTAATATCTGTTTTGAGACAATGGTTAATGTTGAGTGTTGCTTGTCGAAAACCTACCTTATAGTTACTCAACAACATTAATTAAAAGACTTTCAAATATTATCTCTATCTACAAATATAAATTTATATAATCGTTATAACTGTTTATAATGTATGGTTAACTTCTAACCCCCCTTACTATACAATACAAGGTTAGAAAGTTAAAACACGTGGCGACCGTTAGCCTAGTCGAGTGAACCCCGTTAGAACATTGGACGAGTCGACCACACAGCTGAAGAATCAATCCCATAATTCTTGCAGAATGTGATCGCGTCGTTCATAATGACCGCACATTCAATTTTTACAAGGTCCAGAATTATTTAATTAAATGGAACCCTACTGAAATTCATCTCGTCACCAATGAAATTGGTAAGCATTTTGTTCTTTACAAGCTGAAAACATGTCTTGCTACTTACCTTTGGTAGCTTGTGTCCAACTTACCATCCAAGAGCCTTGTGGTTTCTTTGTTCTTGAATTTGTGTTCGTGTATCTTTTATGTAAAAATATTTATTAATGCACATTTTTTTCCCTTGTGTATTTTGTTTTCCATGGTAGAAATTATTAATTTTTACAGAAAACTTTATTAAATTTGAACATTACCAATTGCGTAATCGGAACACTCGAAAAGGGAAGAGAGGTGATCAAAAAAAACATTAAGCTATAAAAATAAAAAAAAATGTGAAGTGATCCTTCGTTATTTCATCAACAAGAAATAAGTCTGAGAACATAAATTATTACAATTGACACTTATTTTCCTCGCGTCACCAGCCTTGAGCAACCCCCCTATTTTTCATTATCTAAAATGTTACATAATTTAAAAAAATAGAGAATAAATTTTTTTAGACATGTACTTTTAAAAACAAGATATATTTTTTAAATCTTAAATATTTCAAAGCATTTATATCTTAAAAAAGTTTTAAAATAAATTTACCATAAAACATGAAATGTGTTCCGCGCAAATTCGCGAGCAGTCTTATCATTGTTATTGAATCCGAGTGCATAGGATCATGTGTGTTAAATTTTACATTTCACTAACGATATAAGCAAACGCGAAAAACTCCCTACTTACTTAGGAAATGGAAGAACAAAGTGATACAAATACGAGGTAAAAGCATTACCAGTGTAAACGATACTTATGTTTAGTAGAAGAGAAAGACAAAACGTCATTGAAATGACGCTACTATCCGACCGTTTCACTCATTCTCTTTCCGCGATATTCATACACGAAGCTAGGACTATTTTCCTGTTTTTCTCGGTCACCCCAATCTTTCCCCTCCCTGTTGCTGCTTGTTTCTTTCTTTGGGTTTTTTTCTTCCTTGCGCTACGTTCACCAACCATTATATTGAACAGATTAAGAATTCCGTAATTGTAGTGAAAAATTATGATTTTTCGGAATTCGTAATTTATTATTATGTTTCGAAAAAAATGAAGGAATGTCATATTTGTGTTGTTCAAAATTACATAGAATAATTATTCTTTTATTTCGAAATAATCTTTTAATTTATTAAAAAATTTTGTTAAGTGCACGCGGGAAATTTTTTTTTATCTTATAGTGATATTTGAATATTAAACAAAGGAAAAACAGTAGAATTTTGTGAATGAAGTAAAATGTTTCTCTCGTAAGGAAGCGTTTTATTTTGATTTTATTGACAAGTATATTTCTTTTTTGAAAATGATTTCTGAAATCTAGAAGTAAATAATTTTTTTTAAGTACTCAATTCACATGATTTTAGTATTCGTCATATTTTTTTGTTGTACCTGTAAAGTATCAAGTACTTATAAAATGTTCAGATACTTAGTAATATGTATACTTCTCATTCTTTGTTAGTTGTACTTTTTAAAATTTGTATTGATCGGTTATATTTATGTGTGTGTTCTTGATTAATTATATTAATGTTAATTTATTTATATTTTGTGAACATCGAAGAAATTCGTGTGCTTGTCTTGGAACGGTAAATACTAAATTTATGGAATAGTGTGCTGTGAAGGTAATGCAATTCTTGAATTACTAAAAATGCATGGTATTTCTTGTAATGAATTTTCTAGATATTTTTGTGAAAACAAAATAGTTACAGATATAGTATGTATAAAATTACAACACATTTGTTGATACACATTGTGTTTTCAATACCTGTTTATTTCCCCCCTTCTATTGTTCGACTGTTGACCCCTTCCCCCTCCTCCAACAAAAATGTCAGGTTTTTGTTGTGCACAAACTGGTTTCTTTTCCACAATTTTTGTTTAATTAATACATTGCATTGCTGTTATCTCCTTGTTCTAATACATTAATCTCTATTTCTAATTTTTGATATTAACATCTGTATTTTGATGTCTATACGGGAATGAATTTTTAAAAATCAAGATGTCTAAAATGAGCTTTGTATTTTGTGTACAATTCTTTTTTTAAAATTGGTTCCAACCATATTTATCACGCTTTTTTCCTTTTTTATATTGGGCAATGTTTAAATAAAAAATTTATCGCCCATAGCGCTTTTAAAACATGACAAAATTGTTATTACCAAGATGCATGAAAAATGTTATCTAGTTAATTTTTAATGTTGTGGTAGTATTCACAGATTACAAATCCTTCTTAAAGCGCGTGCAGTGCGCCATTTTACGAAAAATTCATGAAATTCCTCTTGTCAGTGGTTCCGACTACCTATTTCGACATTAGACGTGAATTAAACAAGTTCTTTGAAGACAATGTCTCATAATTGGATGAGAGTAGTATTTAATGCCCCCCTTCCCCTTTTTTTTAAATTTGAAAACTGATTGTAATGTCTGTTCATACAGTTTTTGTACGATTTTACTGTGATTTTTTTTTCTTGGGTTATAGGTTTTTTAATTAATATTTTTTCTCTATGGATAATTTAGCTTCAAATATTAAATTTACTTTGAAACCACTAATTTTTTGTTAAAATGCGTTTTCCTCGCCCTTGGTCTAAGCCTCGTTTCGTTATCGACTCTATTAGATCATGATCCGGATACTTTTAAAAGTCAAATATTATTCCCGTGCATATTCTCCTAAAAACAGGGAATTAAAACTGCATGTCAGCTGGCAAAAGTGGCAAGACCGTATTTTTATGTGATGACCATTGTCCATGCCTAGGCCTAATACTATAAGCATTCATTCAACTCATTTAGTCGAAATGGAGCCATCTGTCGAGCCAGTTTGTGAGTTGTGCACATTTATTTGTTTCAAATTATCGTTTGTACAAGTATTTTACAATGCATGCTATATACTGTCTACTTTTAAAGATGACTGGTAGGACCTACTTTTGCATAGGAAACATGGCCTCAAAAAGTCTTAAGACGTTTCTGAGTATAGCAACGCCTGAACTTTTTGAGTTTCCAAATGAGTAGTATTAAAAAATTGTTGAACAATGTTAATTATAGTAGAATAAATTCTTTGAAAAAACGTGAATCGATGGTCTACGATAACTAAAATATCGTATAACAAGGCTTATTCAATTTTTTAAATAAATTACTGTTGAAAAAATTATAGATAAATTTATGTTTATTTTTACCCATATTTTTAATTTGAAGTAAATGCTCTAAAAGTTGAATTTATTATTTTATACGTATGCATATATTTAATTCATAAATGATTATACGCACATTGATTATTATTGTATGAGAAAAAATTAATGGCCAATCACAACGACCGAAACGTGGCCGCTGTATCCTAATGTCACGGATTCGGGTTGGCAGGTTATGAGTTCGAGCATATGTCGCTGAAGAACCTCCGTGTTGAGGGGGTCGATACATATTAAATCTATCGTGTCTCAAACACCCTGCCGTGGTGTGGAAGTTAGTAGTGATGCCTGCTCAGGTGTCTTCCTCGTTACTTGACCGTGGTTCAAAATTACCTATTACAACTCATATAGCCCATGTGCAGCTTTATAGTGCGACGTTAATGTAACTCTCACCCACTTACGCGCATTGATTATTGCACGAAGAAAAATTAAGCGGTTAATCACGTCGACCATAACATAGGTAATTTCATTCCAGATAAATAAAATTCGCGTGAAAAGTATATTTTATCTTATTTAAGTCATTTATTTTACATGTTATATTACACTACAATGAAACAATCTCATGATCATCTGTGCAAATTTTGCACTTTTCCCACTATTTCATACTTCATTATATGTTGAAACTATGCGCTTTGAAAGAGAATTTTTTATGCAACTTTGCCGATAATTATGACGCATATGCGAATTTATGAATCTGTCCCTCCCACTGCACTTTATCAGTGATCCGCAACCCGCGGACCGGTACCGGTTCGCCTAAAGAACATTAAATTATTGCCATTTTATTTAAAATGGTGCATTTCTCTCGGATTTGCGCAACTTTCCACGGAAATCACTTTATATTCCACGTTATAAATCACTTTTATTCATTTTTGGTGAAACTATATTTTATTCTGAAGGCATATTTAAATGTATAACTAAAGTAAAATTATTAAATCAAAACAATCTAAAATATAAACAATCAACGTGCCCCACCCTCAGCGGGCGGCGGTAAAGTTATCAAACGTTAAGCGGTCCGCAGCGATAAAAAGGTTGCGGAGTACTCTGCACTATAGGAAACAACGAAGTGTCGGATATGCGACTTCCAAAGGCATTCTAAAACTAATGTGTGAGCGCTCATATTAACTTTATTGAAACTATAAATGTGAACGTTATTTATTCGTATATTTTGAGAATCGGTTATCTAGGCATAAATTCTCAAATATTAGTTATTTTTTTTAGCCTATTTTGAAAATAAGATTTTAATACTTTTAAAAAAAAATAACTCGTGTAGTGTAACCATCCTTCTATTTACAATTTGTATTTTAAATATTTTTGCCAGTTATGTGTTTTGGTATCCTTTAATTTTTTTTTACTGTGATACATATGCATGAGCAGCTGTAAATACACCAAACTTAATTATATATTTGTTATTTCATGACTATTTTAAATGTGAGACTAGAATTCTTTATACAGAATGATGGATTCAAATACATATTTTCATATATGTATAGAATCAATAATATAATGAATTGTTTTCGAAATGCATCGTGAAAAAGATTTATCGAAATTTTCGCAATTTAGTATTCAGGTATTCATATTATATGCGTATGCGAAGGAAACGAAATTTTTCAAACTGATCAATTTTTAGGTAATTTTCAAAAGTGATTCATTTGTTTCAGTCAAATCTTTATATTATATCTGAATTATTATAAATTAAATAATTTGGTCTAAAATGAAGCATTAGTCAAAATTTCTAATAAACCGTAGTTGATGTATTTTGTTCTAAAAATTAATTTTACTGATGTTAAAATACAGTAATTCTTTCACTTGAAAATTCGTGTATATTGTGTTTTTTTTTTTCAGCTTTACTGAATAATTTCATTCTTAAAAACGAAGTTAATTTAATCGCGACACGTTGGTTTTTTGAATGGTAATAAACAAACATTTAAATTTAGACTTGTTAAAATTCATTTTAGTGGAAATTAAGACATCATCATCTCAGTTTTGTGGTTTTCTTTTGCCTGATTTTCGTTCCCTGTTCATACGAAATTCAATTTAGGGGATATATTTGACTATCTTCTAATTGTTGTTGCGGAATTTTAATTGCGGGCTTATATTCATTCTTGCTAAATATTAATGCATTGTTAAATATTTTTTTCCAAGTAGGAATTAAAAACATTTTTTGCTTTTATAGATTTTTAATATGAAGGAAAAATATTGAACAAAAATCTGGTATGTTTTTTTTCACTTATGACTTAATCAGAATCAATGTATTTTTTTTATTTATCATTAATGCTTAATTTTTACGGTAAGCATTTGGATTGTTTGCACGTACTTGTGATAACATGACTGTTTCATACCCTTTAACATGTTTCACTTCGTAATTTTAGTTACTGTAATTTAAATTAAACTTTTGTAGAAATGTGTCGCAATTATCTATTGATTGGTATTTTATCCGTTACTTGTTTATTAGATAACGGAGTAGGTGTTTTTCTCAAAACTATAAAAAAAATACATTTTCCCTAATGATACAATGAACAAATTTTAATTCCCAACATTATGTTCTGTTTCAAAACGAATGTATTTCTGTGTGATAAAAGACTAATATTTTTTTATTCAAGGGTTTTTTTCCTTTTTCTTTTTGAATGACACACTAACAATACCTTTATTTTTAAAAATCGAAATTAAAACAATTATCTCTCGTTTTCATGACGGATTTCGTAAATATTTGTTATTTGGTAACAAACTCTAGTTTAGAAACTCACGAAAAGAAACAAAGAGAATCATATTTCTTGCTGGACTGTAAAAATACAGCACTGATTATCAGAAATATGGTATAATGCCTCATGGGGTAATATTTGTTAAAATTGCAATGTGTGTGCTATTAATTGTGTTCACCTAGCGAAAGAAACCATAGTATTTGCTTTTGCGGATAATCAATATACTATATATGGTTTTAATGCCCTTGAAACTTTTTAGCTTATTCATTGTGAATATTTCGTTAGTGATACATCCTTGTAAATTCGAAGTATCAATATTTTGTTGAATTTATTCTCGTTTTGGATCAATAGAATGAGCCTTACGCAAAGTATTAAGAGTGTTATAATTTTCACATGGATGTTGTTTTTACATCATGGATGCCATTATGCTGATACTCATTATCGTATTTTGTCGCAATTAAATAGTTATTCGTTTTATTTTCTTTGTCATCAAGTATTTTCATGTATCTTGTTGTTTTTACATTGTACCCAACTCGATAAATTTCAGTATTTAACGAGCATGAGGAACGTTGATATATAGATAGAATGTTGTGATATAGATTTGTAAAAATATTGTATTGACTTTGAAATAAATGTTTGCTATATATTGATTTAGACTGTTTTTAAAAATGAATTTGAATCAGGTTTTGTTCATTTGAATTTTTTATCGTTGCATTTATTGAGCAAAACATACTTCTGTTGAATTGATTTAGTTGATTGATTTATATGAATTTGTCATCATTGTGCCAGATTTCTACAGCGATCGTATAATTGAAAATTAGTTTTATGGAAAGTTATATTATCTTTACTTTCTATCATCTTTTAACACAATGGGCTCAATTCATGTTACGTCATAGTCACATGATAGTGAAAGCTACGTGATTCTAGCCAATCAATTCAAAAACTCATGTGACGTCATAGTCACAAGATAAAAACTATCTAGTGTTTCCAGCTAATCAATTCACGCGCTTCGGTGTTGCCAAGTTTTGCTCTTTGCAGAAACTTTCTCTTAAAAAGTACATATGTATACAAAATGCATTTATTTAAAAGTATAAGCATAAAATACGATTTTTTTTTTAATTTTAAAAATGTTTTTGAAGAAATTTTCTTTCCTAACATTTAAACATCTTTACCCAAATATGAAATTTGAAATTTTATCTGAGTTTTACAAATATAACAAGTACATTTAGTTTAATGTTTGTTTTAAATTCAATGGGGGCACGTGTTTGTTTTTATCATGTGATCTCATGAATTGAACCCATTGACGCACCCTTCCCCTCTTTCAATTCCTACTATTAGCTCGCACTGTCTATATATTTATATATTTGTATATTTATTTATTTATCTTGGTGGAATTTTCAATCGTTAATAAAATACATTTTAAAGCTCTCAATTGAGCTGAAATTTTATATACAGGATCATTTTGGATGACAATACAATAATTTAATTATAATTAATAAAAATTAATTGATTAAAACTAATTATTTAAAGAATTACAAATACAGCCACGTTGGCGACTTAGCGATCCTTTTGGCGACTTGTGTCAAAACTTGAAAAGGTTTTTTTCTCACGTGTTAAAGCATTCAGTTGGACTGAAATTAAAAGGACAATACGATACTTTAATGATAATTAAAAAAACTAATTATCACTTAATGTTGTGATTCTGTCCTATACATATTTATATTAATTGTAACTATTTAATGAAAAGTAGCTGAAATAAAAATTTTCGTTGTTGATCTAAGTAGGAATTGACTTAAAAACTATTTTTTTATATTACTTGTTCCGGATGTTTTTACTATCTTTTTCGATTTTCGACCTTTCTGTTTGGTATTCCATCTCTTTTTTTTCTGCCTTTCTTGCATTTACAGTTTTGTTTAATCACATTTTTAAAAATAATGAGTATAAACCCAGGCTGCACTCAATATAATTTTGTGTGAGTAAAGCCTACTAATTTAAAAAAAAAATGTTTATTAAAAATTCTGAACAAAGCTATTATTGTCAAAGTAATAACGTATTTTATATTATATAGAATAATCTCCTTTAAATTACAACACAACAGGTAGCTAAAAAAAATTTTTGAACACATTTATAATTTTAGACTGCATGGGGCATTAAAAAAGTAATATATTTTCTGCTTTCAAAATAAAATATTTTTTTCCCCGATTCAACTTTACAAAATTGATGAAGCGTTACCGACCGTTTCCTTGGAAATTAAAAAATATTTTTAAACTTTCACATGCCGATACTGATTTACCATATTTATTCATTCCCTTCCCTTCAGTCTTGAACTTCGTTCCTCTTCCACAATTTTTCCTAACACCCTCCCTTGACTCATAAACAGCCAAATTCCTAACCCCTGACCTTTAACTGGCACCCAAAGGCAAGGTAAATTGAGTTCCCTATTTTTCTCAGAGTACCTACCCTTCGCTGTAAAACCGCTTGTGTTCAATAAACAGTTTGAAGTCCAGGTCATTTTTTAGTCCAGTTTATTTGCATGGGAAGAGGGCAACGTTCAATTCTTTTATATAGTATTTGTAAGTTCAGTACATTTTGCGAAAATGAAATTGTAAATACTAATATTGTGCTTTCGAATTTGGCTGTGTAATTCATAAAGTGATAAATATTCGGAGTTAATTGTATTTAACCTTACAAAAAAGTTTAATTTATCTAAATAAAATAAATTTTGTGTATTATTCTAAATTCTGAACATACTCGGAAAAAAAACCTTATACTTATTTTTAAAAAAATATAAAGGTAGTGTAGAAAAATAGTTTTATTATTATTATTATACACCTTCCGCTCCCGTTTAGCACCGGCGTTTAGAGATTTTTGTTCTGTTTTGGTTCTAAAGTGATGAATGATGGGAAAGAAATATCAATTCTATTTTTATTTAAATTTTAACAGGACGTAAGATTATTTCGAAATTTGAGATTAACATCCAATTTTTTGTAACCATATCTGTGTTAAGATAACTGAAAAAAAAATTAAGCACCTAAACCGTAAAATTCCCTTCTCAGTGAGAACTATGCATTTACCATGTAATAGTAATTGATATTTTTAGCAATTATAAAATATTTCGTCCCTTTAATTTTTAATTATTTTTCGAACTGTGACGTTGTATATATGTTACCGTTAAAGTGTATAATTCAGTTATACACTTTAACGGTAACATATATACAACGTCAGTTATACATAGAATAACTAGGTATTTCATGAAATATCTAGACAAGTCAGTTAAAGTATATAATAGATTATTCTATGAAATATCTAGGTTTTCTATGAAATAACCATGTAAAGACCGTTAAAGTGAAAAATAAACAATTTCAAAGATATTTTACGAATTAATTGATCATAAATAGCTAAAATCTCTCGATAAATCATTTTATATCTTTTGCGGATGAATAATTGATAAATAATAAGGAATAGCTGATATAATTTATTATTACTAAGGTGAGACCAACCGTCCTCCTTTTCTAAGTTCTGTCCTTCCTCGAAAAGTATCTTCCTTCATGTCCCCCTTTTCAATATTTTAAAACTGATTTGTTAATCTCTGTATTCAGAGATGAACCAAACATGTTTCTAAAATGTCGAAGAATGGTATGAAACAAATAGCACAGAAAATAACAGCTTTCAACGGTGTTTTCTGACTTCATATTTAGTAAATTGGGTAGATATAGAAAATTGTGTTGAGTTTACATCGAAAGAGAAAGGCCTGATATTAAAATTAGTGACAATTGTCTGTTTAAAGAAAATAGAAGACTGAATGTACATTTAAATTTTGATAAATTAGAGCAATGGAAAAATCAGTGTGTAAAATTGATAAGGTGGGTAATCATTTCAAAAATGAACTCATTCCATATGAAAATTGAGTTATTCTTGTTGAATTTACGTTATACAACATTGGAACTAATGCAGCAGTTGAAAGAATTTTTTTCAATTGATACTGATTTTAGGGCTAGTGAGAAATCAATATTGAATGTTAATATTTTAGCTACAATGCTTACCGTAAAATTCAGTATGAAGGATATTTTTTGCCCCGAAATTTCTCCGATATATTAGAAAATAATATGTTGACTAAAAAAAAATCATTCAATAGAAAAATACTCGTTTAAGAAAATAATTAAAAGGAATGTAAGCGTATTTTTGTTTGAACTAATAAAACGTTTCATAATATTAAGATGTAATTTTTTCTTAAATTTTTTGTCCTCCTTTTCATAGTAAAAAAATGGCCACCTTATTATTACTCATATTTCTAACATTAGTTAAGCAGAAAGGAGGAAAAAAGAATATGTTGCAAAAATAGATTATATTTAAATATTATCAACAAAAACACATGCTGTGAAGAAAAACCGTTGCTTCATTTAAAAACATAGAGTAAACTTTTTAAAACAAAAATGTAAGAGAATAGTAATTTGAATTTTATGAAATACCTTTGTTTTACTTTTCATTATTTATTAGGTCAAAGATTGCTGTGATGACACTTTGGATTAGACTGCTTATATTATTTTTAAAATAAGCTCACTTTTTACCATTACACATTTTTTTTACGTGTACACTTTTTTAATTCCTTGTTCAGTCTCTCATCTGAGTTGTTGCAACGGATCGAAGCGTTTTGTTGGAACTTCTTCAATGGAAATTAATTCTCGCTGGCATATCCTGAACTGATATCTAAAGTACAATTGTTTTATTCGGCCATCTCTAGTTCGCGTAATCGAAGAAATCCTTTCTAAAGCAACTAGAACCGGTTCAAATAACTTTCGTGAATGTGTTATTTCACACTTTTAACAATCAAGTAATCGTTATTCTGTAGAATACCTGGTTAAATCGTAGAATTCAATAATTTTATATACTTTAACTGACTTGTGTCTAATTATTTCTTGAAATACCTAGTTCTATGAAATAACGGATTTCACCCTTTAACGGTAACATATGCACACATATAATGTTCAGTGAATTTTTATTTCACTTTTTACTTTGATTATAGTTTTCCTTGGAATGTGTAATTTTTCCTTGTAGAGGAATTGCTACTCTTTTACTGTATGACGCAACTTCTCAAAATGTAGAATGTATAATTATTAAAAAATAATGCTGATGAGATTACATACAACCAATTCTTAACAGAAGACAGGCTTAGAAATAAAATGTGCGTTAAAAAATGTCCGAATATAATTTTTAATGTGTTAATAAACGAAATATGGTAGGTATAGTTTAATGCTTATAGTAGGTCGTGTTATGCACTTGTGTGAATTTTCTGCCCGCAGAAACTGTATGAAAAGCAAAACAGGTCTGTTGTAATATTAAAGGTATAGTCAACATAAAATTCAATACATTCCAATAACATGATTCATATGCACCACACGGCACATTCATCGCCAAGGAAACCTAAAATATTCTGAATCGTCACCGGCTTTGTGAAACTCAAATGGTCCACCTGAGTGGTTGGTGAAGGTTTCCTGATTCGTACAACGGTTTTGGGAGGAATTTTGCTCCTGCACCTTACCAGTGCCGATTTAAGCTCAATTCAGGCCCTGGGCGCAGAAGATATACAGGCCCCCTTGATACTGGCTTATCGAAATTTATAACCAGAAAATCTGGTTAAGTTCAGCTTATACGGGCCCCTGGGTGCCCAATGGATAAATCGGCACTGCATCTTAGTAACACGCGTTATCTTACACTCAACAGTCATCGCTACGCTTCTGAAGTGTTTGAGCCTGTTGTCCTTAACTTTTAATATTTATTTGTAGTTAAGTTTCAACAGGACGTACAACACGAATCCGTATGGTCCCACTAGGTTGCACTGTTACCTTGGTTCACCTATTCTCTTTATGTATCGCTTATCCAGCACATGGTGGATGATTGGTAAATTACTGGTCCAACATGTATTAGGCATTACTTCGCTAGATGAACTTTGGAAACGTGAGGAAGTTGTTTGAATAAACATATTTCAAGAAACATCGAAACCCATTTTCAATGCCGAGTCGTATCGCAGTAGGCATTGCCAGCTATGCCGCCTTTCCAACATACTACACGGAGAATATTTTAGATCAGGACAATAATTTTTACGCTTATCTTTTATGTTGTCTGTCTTAAGAATTTGGCCTTCATGTTCTATTTGAATGATTATGGATGTATGTGTGGGAACTTTTTTGTCTAAACACATGCAGGGACATGTGGCCGTCCAACATAATGCCTGGTAAAACCATGTCACCACTACTGGAACGATTCTTTTTTTGATGAGGGAAGGGTAATATTGTGTCCCACAATGTTTCTCCAGATACAAGTACACCGAAAATCAATGTCCAGGCTTAATCTCCTCTCAACTATATGAAGCTCTGATCTCCACTGAAATTTGATACCCGGCGCATGATTGCACCACGCTAAACGTGCATTCTTGTGTACTGTAGTGAGCGGGACGAAGACAACATACTCTCCTGGAACATCCGCTTCTCCAGTTCTGCGTCAACGCTCTGAAAATATCAAATAATGATCCTCATTCGTCCTTGTTTGTCTTGGTTGATCCTTTCCAGATCTTTATATGGATCCAGTGTCCTGAAACTATTTCCACAAATTATTGACGACAATGGTCGTTACATTCACCTCTGTAATCCCCTACGTTTATGTTTCACCTGCCTCCATCTACCGAAAATTCTCCATCTCATTCCGTCTTCCATACGTTCGTGTCTACCGATTTTACCCGATACCGTATAAATAAAACTTGTCCAATTCTTGCGAGATACGTAGCGAATGTCGTGAAGAAAGTTCATTACAGATCGCCGACAAACCTTCGAGCGCTTATATACTCTCCGCATACACGCATGTGTATGCTTACGTATTCGACTCTGAATATTTGCATAATTAATACCTTTGGTTTAGTATTTTTTGTTATGTAAACATAATTTGCAAATTCTAGTCATTTTTTGCCTGATGGTGTAAAATCCTTTGAATTTTTAACATAAGTTTTATATTAACCACTCTATCTTAAGAAAAACTTAACTTTATAAGAAAAGTGGGTATTTTTTGAAAAATGATATCTTTCGAAGTAAAATTATTTTTGGTATATCTCGCCAGTATGTGTACTTGATTCTTTAAGATGGGCGGTCATCGAAAGAATGGAAATTGGCCTATCCCAATCTGCTTGTGGTAGACTTTTAAATGGCTCTCGTAATGTCGTGGAACAACTTTGTAATCGGTTCTAATCAGAAAAATCAGTTCAAAGAAAGTTATTTCCTGTTGTCCGCATGTTATACAGTAACTCGCGTTGATCTTTTCTCTCTTCCTGTGCAAAGAACCAGAAACATTACTGTATCTCAATTCATTGGTGTACATTTTCGAGAAACTGGAAGAATCTAGCAACTACGATACAAACACTTCATAATAATGGCTTCTATGCAAATATACTAAGGAGATGTGTCCTAATGAATCGAATACGAAAAAAAAAGTAAGAAAAAAAAAACAGTGGTAGTGGAATCATAGTGTGGGCCAAAATCACTGAGAGCTCACACTGACGTGCATTTGCGCAACGAATACATGGTTATTGGTGAAAAATATTTAGATGAAATCTTAGATGAACATGCGAGACGATATATTGTTGATGTTAGTGATAATTTTATTCCAGTGAACGCGATAATTCTAAGTCATATCGAGCTGTATTTGTAGACAGATTTTCTGGATCAGGAATACCCATCTCGTTCGCGTGACTTAATTTTGATTCATATTGCTAACTGAATTATCGTCTGCAATCACTTTATAAAATGTCGAATATTTCTAACAATGTATGTTTTCACTTTTGAATAAGGTAAATCGGGGGAAGTTGCCACATCTAAGGATTTTTCGATTAGTACATTGAAAATTGAAATGACAAGACCATGAAAAAAATACTTTTTTTTTCAATATTCAACTGGCTATGTATGCAAGTTAATTCTCTTCTTAGTATAAAAATAAATAAGAAATTTAATGTTACAGAAATTCATTTAATTGTGGCATGTTCCCCCATATATGGGGAAAGATGCCACCAGTCATTGAGTAAGATGCAACAACACCACAGTAAATAAAAAAATAAGGCAAATATTACAACATTAAATATAAAGTAACAATAACTAGAAAAACATAAAAATTAAATTCTTTCATAATTAACTGGCTAAAAATAATAACAGTACAGGTTCGAATGACGAATGATAGCCTACACAGCATTTCACTCTGTGCAAATGATTATCACAGTAATCTTCGTACAACCATTGGTTGCATTTGATGCACTGAATCCAGTCACACTTGGGACCTATTTTAGTTTAAAAGTACTCTTTATACTCAGCACAAAAATCGTCATTATTATCCTCATCAAAACTGTCACCATTAGTATCTAGAGGAATTTCTTCGCTTGAGGATGACAAACTGACGTCTCTTTTTCTTTTGTTTCTCGAAGGTTTCTTGTTATTTGTTTGGCCTTACCCGCGGCTTTTTTAGCTTTCTTCGGACCTTTTCCCGCATAGTTTCTCTCCTCTCTGATTCAGTTAAGACTTCTGATGCTAGTTTTTTTACGCCCGGTTGGTTTGCGTTTTCTGACCAGAGGAATGGGGTTGTACTCCCGTGTTCTGTGCTGGTGGAGGCAACCGATGGTGATAGACCACTTATCATTAATTGCATTTAAGTATTATTAATTATAATAATAATTATTAATTGCATTTATATTTTATACGATTGTATACAGTGTTACAATTTTTATTAAAAAAAACGAATTTTAAAGTTTATTTCATTTATTTCTGAATCATGTGGCGTCTTCTCCCAAGTATAGGGGTAAAATGCCACATACGCGTATTTCCTTATTTGCTACAGTGTTTTCGCCGCCTGTAGATGCATCGTACATGTAATATAATGCGTAACTCACTTATATTGCTAATATCGTATTTCAAATAGCAAGTACGTTTATGAGAAACGGAATATTATAAAAGTTGTACTCACCACTTTAAATGTTCTCGAGATCCAAAAATAAGGCAGATTAAAGACGATTAATTCAGATAAATTCACAAGCCGCACTTTATTTTGAACCAGACTCTTCACACAAGTGGCCCTGTATTACTCTCTATCGACGCATAAAAGAACTATTAACAAACTGGCATCTTCCCCCTGAATTACCTTATACGTAGTACGTCAAATAAGTTTTAAGATTCGTCCCAAAATGCTGATTCTAATGGCACCATGATTGTAAATGCGCATGTGTCATAACGTCCATGGTCTGTCGACACACTACGAACAAGTTGCGCGAATTTAGTTAAGTAGCTGACAGAAGACAAGCGTTCATTGCATTAATTTTTTTCATGTTGATTTTTTAAGATGGAGAAAAGAGCTGTGATTAAATTTAAGGCAAAACTCGGTAAAAGTGCTTTGTAAACATACCAATTCATGAAACAAGTTTCCGGTGACTGTTGTTTAAGATCAAACGTTTTTTTGAGTGATACAAATGTTTATTAGATGGAAGAGATACAGCAGATGATCATCGTAGTGGAAGACCAATATCATCTTGGACACCTGAAATTATTAAGAAAGTACGAAATTTCGTGGCAAACGATCGCTGTGCGTCACCGGGATTGATGGAAGACTCTTTAAGCGCCAACAAATAAACAATTCGAACTATCTTGCAATGAATATTTGGGCAAAACGAAAGTGTGTGCTAAATTTATTCCACACGCTTTAACCCTTGAACAAAAAGCAATGAGAAGTGCACATTGCAGAGATGTCGTTTCAGCCGCTGAAAACAATCTAAACTTCTCTAAGTCCATTGTAACAGATAATGAATCCTAGTGTTTACAATATGATCTTGAAAGAAAGCGGCTTGCGGAATGAAAGTCACAAAATTCACCGCAAGCCGAAAGATCAAGGAAAGTTCCATCTAAAATCAAAACAATGCTCATTACAGTTTTTGATAGTAAGGGTATTATTCACAAAGAATTTTTTCCAACTGGACAAACAGTTACATTTAAGTACTGCTTAGCTGTTTTAAGGCGTTTGATGGCCAAATTTCGTCGCATTCGTCCAGAATATCGGACTGAAAGTAGTTGGTGTTTGTTGCACGACAGTGTACTCACAATTAAACCTCCCTTATTGTTCGTCAATTTTTGGCAAAAGATACTGTATGTTGAATTATCCACCGTATTCACTTGATTTAGCACCCTGTGACTATACTCCTTATTCCCAAAACTTAAAGTTGAAAAGGTGTTATTTTGAGGATATTCCGACCATACAAGTGGCTTCGACGCATGCTTTTCAGGCCATTCCGCATAGTGATTTACAACAGGCGATGGATTCATTAATAAATCTCTGTAACAAGTGCATTGAAACCGGAGGGTCTTATTTTGAAAGGAAAAAAAAAAATTTATTTCTGGTTTTTGCATTTCTTTTTACAGACCCAGTCTTGAAACCTATTTGACGCACTGTGTATTGTATCGTTTCAGTTCATCCGTTTAATGGTTTTAACTAGATCAGTAGAGCTTTTCGCATATGCTTATGTAGATATTAATCAAATATGTATAATGATAATAGTTCTAGAACCATTTTAGGATCTCAATTTTCTTTTTAGAAAAATAGTTAGAAGCTCTAGTCTATTTATTCATCGTCTTCTATTCATTCTAGTCTATTAGTCATCGATTCATTTCTCTGTAAATACTTCAGTGAGATATAAGGTACAAAATATCAGAAAGCATACACAACAATATTGTTGCGCAGATCGCGGGGCTCGTGGATTTTATGCAATCAGTCCCATTGAGCAAAACAATTCCATAAGAGCGATGGAATTTAATGTCGAAAAACAATCCTTAAAAATACAGGATACAGCCATAAAATTCAAACAATGCCCCATGTTTTCACACCTTCTACAGCGCTCAGGTACTACTATCAGTGCCTAAAAATACAAGTACGTAATGTTAGAGATGATCCGCAAGCAACCTCTCGTCCGTAGGCAAGTCAACAGCAGAAGTAATACTGGCTCAGTTTCCGCAAGCGACCTCTATTTATAGTCTGTGCAGCTACCTTCCAGCACTTTCTCAAAAAATCTCCTTACGTCACAGATAGTTATGTTATAGATTTCTCCAGTAATTTCCAGAATCTTCCATATGGTCGCCAAAAATGATGCCAATTTGGCTGTATCGCTAATATTTTACCAAGTTTCCATTGAAACGAAATTATAATGTAAGGAACGGCGTTGTTTTTGAATGTTACAATTTTTATTATAAAGTAAATACAGCAAAAAGTAATATTAATGTATTAAACATTATATTTACGCTATTTTAATGTAAAACTAAGCATTAATTACAAAGTTATTACATTAGTACAAAATTGATTACATTATTACGTAACAATATGTTTTAAAAAATGTAAAAAATTATAAAGTTAAATTAAATATGGTCCTGGAATATGAAATTTCATATTTTGTTTAATTTTATTTTTCATTTGCAGGATATTTTTGGTGTTAAATCTTTAAAAAGGAATCATGAAATTTATAACCCTTGCATCTTTAAAAAATAACTGGTAAGTTAATCTGTATTTATAAATATATGTATTATTATTACATTTTACTAGTTATAAATACATAGATATTAAGTATATCTGCCAATTTCATTGTATGGTAAAAAGCTTTATTGTATGTAATGCATACACTCCAGTTGTGTACAGAAAGGTGGGGTTTGGGGGTTCAATTACTTGCCGTAGACTATTATATTTTTAATTTTTATAACATAAGAATTGTGCCTTCGCGTCTCTCCTATGTATTTTGTAAAAGAGGTAACTCTCTCCTTAAAAGTAGTCTTGTTTTACTTCACTAGTGCATGAGATATGTTATCGAAATATTCACTGAAATTTCACCTCAGCTCAATATGAAAAACATTTTTGTTTTAAAATTCAAATCATTTTTATTACTTAAGATGATTTAATCACTAATTAGCAGAGCTAAGCAATCAGAAGATGTCTAGTTTAATTCCGATCAGTTCTCTTACGGAATAAGAGCCTTGTCATGTATTAGGGGGACCGGAAAATTATGTTTTTTTACAATAAATTCGAATAAATGAATTTCTTACAAGTTTTTTTTCTTTTTAGTCAACAATGTAATCACCCTCGTTGGCAACAACCTTTTGCCATCTAGTGTGCAAATTTTCAATGCCGTATCGATAAAAATCCATTGGTTTTTCAGTAAAATATCTGGAGATGGCATTTTTCATATCATCCAAATTTTGAAATTTTTTGTTTGTTAAGAAGTGTTGCATTTTGAACGGAATAAATGGAAATCCGTTGGCGCAATGTCAGGCGAGTATGGTGGGTGAGGCAATACCTCCCACCCCAATCCATTAGTTTTTTCTTGCGCAGTGCGGTCGTCTTGCATTATCGTGTTGCAAAATAACGCCTTTTCTATTGGTAATCGCTGAATACTTTTCAATTAATGATTGATTTAGTCGATCTAATTGTTCACAATAAAGGTCTGCATTAACAGTTTCTCCAGGTTTAAGCACTTCAAAATGGACGATTCCACGAATACCCCACCAAATACATAAAAACGCCTTTTTTGGATGTAAACCTGGCCTAGCAGTCCTTCGTGGCGGTTCATTCGGAGAGAGCCACTGTCTTTTGCGTTTTGGATTATCATACAGGACCCATTTTTCATCTGCAGTGATCAAGCTATCAAAAAACGATTCTGTATTGTACCGTTGAAGCAATAAGTTGCATGTCGTAGATCGGTTAGCTCTGTTTTCTTCAGACGGATTATACGGAACCCAAACACCTGCTCTGTTTTACCAGTCTGTTGCAAATGTTCTTGGATGGTCGACCAAGGTTGGTTAAGAGCATTTGACAGTTCCTCGATTGTCTGACACGGATTTGCTTCCACTTGCGCCCTTAATAACGTCATTGTCTAAAGTTGTTGGTCTTCCTGATCGATGTGAGTCGGAAAGATCGAAATTACCGGATCTGAACTTATTTACGAACATCTAAGGCATTTGGGTAAACATCGCAAATGTTTTTGGCAGCAACTGTTGCATTACTACCCTAGTGAAACTCCAAAAGCTTGCAATGGCAGGTATGAATCTCTTCTGGTATTTGGCTATCCATTTCACTCAAAATGGGGAAAGAAAATTTAAGGTTTAGGTTTTCACAACTAAACAAGTCACTTTAACTTTGAAATGTCTCTGGCACGACTTTGAACTACGCAATGAACTCATAAACGGTAAAGCAGCATTGACTTGCGCAAAAACGATATTACT
>BMAV01011783.1:236413-275990 GCA_019973955.1 Trichonephila inaurata madagascariensis | reverse complement strand
CATCAGTGGTTTGCTATTGATATATATTCAACAAATGAATCAGAGTACTTTTATTTAAAAACTAAACGTTCCTTAAAGTTTTCAGAAGCGTTTTTTTTTAAACATCCCCTTGGCTATTTCGTTGCCTTTAGTATATTACGAGAGGCTGAACGGAGTACATAACTGTCGGCTATAATCTCCGAGCTGTGGATCAGAGTGACTGTAAAAAATTCTGTTATTGCCCAGTATTGATTTAAAAAAAATATTTATTATAACAGAAAAATTGCTCTTTTTTTAATCTATGTACTTTGAAAAGTGAGAAATTATAAAATTACATTAGAAAAAGCTTTTATGAAGGCTACAAAATACAGCAATTCTGAGATCAGTTTTGTGGGCGGGGCATGATCTGGTCAAGCCGGTTGTAGCAAAGAAATCCGAAGTTCAGAGGAAGAAAATGGAAAAAATCGTTTAACAGGTCGTTCTTGGGTGGGTAACTCCCTGAGAACTGACCACGTTTAATAGTGCTTAACTTTGGTGTTGTTTGGAGAGAGTGTTTTACCACACACGTTACTGTCTCCTAGTCGAGATAGTGAGTTAAATAGCAAGCTTTTATAAAAATGCTGGGACCAGGATTTAATAAGGTTTATTCATTCAAGTTATTAAATCCATCCACATTTTTAAAGAATTATTAGTGTGAATTTTTCTTAACCGCTTGTCGTTTAGTGGGAATTTTGCTCGCTGATCTAAGATCATTCCGATCTGTAAATAAGAATCGCAAAATTTCAACTGTTCATTCTACTTTTTTAAAATGTAGCCAATGCAAAGTGATATACAGTGCACGATATAGAAAATGGAGCACCATGAAACAGGTATAGAGAAAATGTACAGACAATGTATGCTTATGTAAATAATTTAGTTAACAAGCAGATATTTTTAATGTTTATGAAAAGGGGGATCAGTAGTAAGAAACAGCTGAATATAAGGTAACGCAACCAGCAGAAACGCCTCATCAACGTATCGTCGTGCCTTCAACGTACCTCTGCTATTGTGTGTCTGGTAGTATCCTAAACCTTTATTCTGTGTTTAACGTACTGTTTGGTTTAAACAGTAGCATTTGGATTAGTTCTATTTTTCTGACTTCTCCAGACTATCATTTGGCGACTATGAGCTGAAAAACAGAACTGAAACTCGTTGCTGAACCCCGCATTGTATCATTTAGTCGTCCAAGTGCTCGGCCTCGTCGAAATCGCAATCTTTCATGTTCTTCGGCTGGCATCAGTGGTGTTTTCAGTTGGTTTCTAGAAGCTTTCAGCCAATCCCGAAACTGTTCTCAGATACTGGAGCATTTAAAGCTCCTTGGACATTCCACAGAAAATTGAAAGTAATTGACTGCGGGGTCACCACTGCTTCTTTTAGGATGCGTTGATTTGTATATTTTGTTGTATCTTGGTCGGCCTATTCATTTACGAAGATTCATATTTCGTTTCTCGTTCTATCTGGTCTAAATACTACGCTCAGAAGACA
This sequence comes from Trichonephila inaurata madagascariensis, assembly GCA_019973955.1. NCBI lineage: Eukaryota > Metazoa > Arthropoda > Arachnida > Araneae > Nephilidae > Trichonephila > Trichonephila inaurata. The sequence continues at coordinate 274,487 of BMAV01011783.1, read as the reverse complement.
TCATGTGTTTCAGGAACAGTATGAGGTTGAGACCAACCAGCAGCAAGTAACCCTTATAAAATTGTCCTATTGTGGGAACTGCCTTTGATGTCACCGAAGAGGTCGCGGTAGCCCAGTGGTCATGGTCACGGACTCGTGGCTGGCGTGTCACGAGTTCGAGCCCTTGTGCCACTAAATACCCATCGTGTAAAGAGGCGATTGCACGTAAAATTTGTTGAGGCTCAAAGTCCTCCCTTTGGCGTGATGTGGAAGCTCGGAGGGGAGGGTGGTTATCAGCACAAATGATTTCGCCCACGTCACTTGACTAGGACGTTGCTTAACTAGGATGTTGCTTCACCCTCATGTTGCTTCACAGTGCAGCGTCATGCTCACTCACTCGATTGATGTCATCGTCCATTATCTTTTATAATCCACACATCGTTTTCTGCTACAAAGAATTTCCTAGATGACTGAGACTAGCGACTATGTGTTTATGCGTGCGTGAATTTCTTATAATCTGCTTACATCCATACTAAAATTTTCGTCTCGCGCTTATTGCTAGTTCATCAAAAGTCAACTTTTAAACTTGAAAGTATTTTTAGAAATTGGGCAAAGAAATTTTTATGTGTTCTTTTGTTCGTTTAAGGCAATTCTTGTATGTATATTTCGACGGGATGGTGGATACGACTCAAAAGAAACTGTTTTTCTTAAATTAAAAACATTTCATAAGAGCTCATACGCAGATAATGAATCTTTTAAAAATCAAAACCGCTGGCTCATGATGGCTAGGAAATGCACATTAAAAGTTAATTACTGACCCTCACCCCTCCGCTCTTGACAGTGATGCATGCTTGTACATAACTATGTAAGGAGTAATAGAGACTTCTAATCTCGAATTATACGATACATTCTGAGTGGCATTCATCTACTGAATTGCATCAGATCTGCAACGCCTCTCATCCATGTACTTTGGCCATTCAGGGTTTTTATTCCTCTGATAAGTTCCATGCAGTAGCTACTGCTGTCTATACCTTTGCATAGCCGTATCTTTATTTAATAAATGGTGGCATATTTCTCTTTATGATTAACCACTTCACTCATTCCGGTTAAGCGTTCATGTCAAAGGCGTCCTTTGGGCTATTGGATTTACGACAACGTCGTAACGACATTTTTGTTCGGGTTTTCAAAATACAGCAACTCTGACAGCAAGAGAAAATAAACAATAATCTGCACTTGTTACTGAGCTTATGCAATTCTAGTTGCTTAGTAAAAACACGCGCTATGACCGAAATTAAGATTCATTGGCTTTATAAATTTTATCAAGTATATCATTCATTGGCTTTTCGGTGACAAAACCTTGTCGACCTTGGCAGAGGTTTTTATTTGAACCATCGACCTACCGGTCCGACGCTACGCCGCGCATGCCTTAGACGACTAGGACGAAAGGAATCCCTATTCGAGGAGTCGTTAAGGACATTTATTCCAGTCCATTGTTTTTTGCGACTTGCAGATAGAGGCGCCGCTGCAGCTTTATAAATTTAATCAAGTATAACATTCGTTGGCTGTATAAATATAATTTGTATACATAATGTATAATGATTGGATCATTGGTGTAGCTAGTTCCCATTGGGCCCCTATCAAAACTACTTCGGGGCCTTTTTTTGAAACGAAAACCCTCTTAGTGGTACTGCAGTTACACATGTTGGGGCTCACATCAGCCGTATCATTGATATGGCGGTAGCTACGCCCCTGGATTGGATTATTGTCATTTTACAAAATAGTATGTATATTAAACTAAAAAAGTAGTTATAGATGTATGTGAGCATTAAATTATCAATTCGTTTGTTCCTTTCGACGATGGGTTGAGATAACTTTCGACATGCTTAAATGGTGAGTTGTTTCTATTTGTAGGAGTTGTTGTTGTTGTTAAGCTGGATTAGACTAAACGTCGAAAGTTTTATACTTGGCAAAGTACGAAAATTGGCAAATGAGGATTCAATGCAAGTGTTTTCCTTCGCATTTTTCACCGTTATTCTGATAATACGCGATCTTTCCCCTTTAGTTAAAAAGTCAGAAAGCAGTTGTTAAATTTCGACATTAATGATGCTATCAAACCATCAAAAGTAGTGAGAAATTGATGTAAATTTTGTAATTATGGTTTGGTAATTATCTCCATTGTATAATTTTATTTGAGTCAACGAGATATTTAAAATCAAAAGTTAAACTAGTTAAATCAGAATTTGTTAATTAATAGATATGTGCAAAAGTCAATTTTTTTTCCTTGTGAGAAACGATTTCAGCGAATTAAACGCTTAATAATTTATATTTGACTGCCGTAAAAATAATTAATTTCGAATATTGATTTTGTTTATGTCCTTATAATATTGTATTATCACATACATTAATATTTTGTAAAAAAAAAGCATGAAATATTTCGTATATCCGTTAAATTGTAGTTTTATCTCTTACTTTGTATTTGAACTTGATAACCGTGTATGTTCGCGCGTAAAAATCGATAAAAGCTTTTTCTTTGTAAGAAATCTCTTCTATATATGGTTATCGTTAAGAAGATGCATTATCAAGATTTCTCGCTGATTTTTCTGTTTTACGATATCTAGAAAATTCTGGAAACTAACAATTGTTGAAAAAAAGAATTACCAATTAAAAGTATACTTTTTGCAGAATGTTATTTGCATTAATACCACGTCTTCTGCATGTTTATATTGTACTTGACCTGAATAATATATTTATATAAACCTAATTAACAGTGTGATATATTTGTTAGCATATTGATATTTTTTTTAAAAAACGAAGTATCAGTATGTATTATCGTTTTTATGAGTAGAGCTTTTTTATTTTTGGTATAGAAATGCACCACTCATGTCTCAATAACTTTAACCTAGTGTTGTCCATGTTTAGCCGTAAGCGCTATGCATTTATGCCCACATTAAATATTCAAGGAAAAGTGTACATTTTTTTCGTGTTGAAAGAGCAACAATAAATTAAATACGTAATACTTATTTCAGATATAAATAGTATATATTTTTAGAGAAAGAGAGATACAATATATAATATAGTTCAATGAAAAAATGATTCTTGTTCTTTCTAGGTAGTGTGTGAAAAGGCGCAAATCTTTTATAATATTTGTATTTAACGGCTATTTCGAGATTAAGGTATCCGACTACGTTCGGAACTGTGATTTTAAAAAAGCGCATAAATGGATAATTTTCACGATATTTAGTGTCACTTAGATTAGAATACATGTATAAAATTGTTCTAAGGACATTTTGACAAAAAAAATTTATTTAAATACAATATTTCGGCAAAAAATTAACTTAGAATAACTTTTTTTCGAAATGTTCTCCTTTTGTGAAAAATGCTTCTATTATAATAATATTTTGCCTGTATATAGCTCAGACATCTGTACAGAGGCTCAACTATGATTTTTGAAAAAGTCACATTATTTTCAGAGTTACAGCCCATTGAAATAATTATCGGCGTTTTTTTTCTTAAAATTTTCCCCCTCTGTTGTCGTAAAACATGGATAAACCTACTTCTAAGTTACATATTTCAAAAATTCTAGTTGAGCCTCAGTACAGAGGTCTGAGCTATATACAAGCAAAAGATTATTATAATAGAAGCATTTTTCACAAAAGGAGAACATTTTGAAAAAAGGTTATTTTAAGTTAATTTTTTGCCAAAATATTGTATTTAAATAAAAAAAAATTGTCAAAATGTCCTTAAAAACAATTTTATACATGTATTCTAATCTAAGTGACACTAAATATCTTGAAAATTATCCATTTATGCGCTTTTGCAAATTACGGTTCCTAATGTAGTCGGATACCTTAATGATTTTTGGAAATTTCGCAAAGATATTGATTTTATCCCTTGCCTTTTAAAAATTTTTATTTCTTTTATTTATTAAAATTGCATACTTCAGCTGTAAACCCAAGTGCATTAGTATGAGTAAATAAATTTAGTTGCGTGATGTCGTGAAAAGCATGGTATGTTTACAAATTTTTTGTTAGTGGGCATAACTTGCAGCATGCCAGCGTCATTAATGGAGGAATACGTCGTGTAGACATCTTAGGGATAGCATGCGAAATGGTTTATCTGAGCGTTGAAAGAAAGATGTAATAATGTTTCCTACTTTCATCTCTGTTTTAACGAAGTGAAATGTGCAATAGGTATAAGTTGGGAAGTCGTTCATGGCCACGGACGAATAGGTAAATAATCCAATTAGCGAAGAGGAACCGTTGCACTACAGCTGCTTCAATTTACAGCTAGTAAATGAACTTCATGCTGCCACAATAGAAATATATCACAACACGCAGTATTTTACTCCCGCAGACCTGTTGTTTATGTCTCGTTGACTAGAAAGCAGCATAGCCATGGTGTCGATAGCATCAAAGTTTGACTGAAATTTTGTGGGCGTGTCTGTTCTTAAATGAGTAACTTGTCTTTCATCAGATTGTAGAACCAACTGATTTGCCGTGATAGTGCGTGTAGACTTTAAAATATTCATGGAAAGTACCCATATATAACAGAGTCATTACATTATTACAACTTCTGGAGTAAAAGCGTTAATGCACTCTTTCCACTCTTAGAATATTCAGAAACAATAACGGAAGCAGCCGGTTTATCAAATTTCGATAAAGATTAAATCGTTATGGCTGGAAGTCTGGGAATATCGATTTAAATGGCACATTTGGAGGCCGTCGTGAGTATTTTCAAAACTAGCTTTTGCTTGGTGAAACGATAAGTCACCTGACAAGTTAATCGGCTACATCGCATTGATTCCAATGGAGAGCGGGAACTTATATATTTTGCTCAGCACAACCGAAAAGCTACAACTGCCGATGTCACCAGCTGCGTAGAATACTGTGCATGAGCCTACGCAGCCTGTAACCGCTTCCCTGCTCTGACGGCACATCATCGCCAGTAATGAGCCATGGAATATCGGTATTGGACCGTATGAGAATGAAAAAAAGGTCGCCTTGTCCTACGAATCATGTTTTCTGTTTAATCACATTGATGGTCGAATCTGAACACACTGTTTTCCAAAAGAAACCCTGCACCCGGATGCTCAGTTGGCTAGATACCAGGCGGCGGTATTCTGGTGTGGACAATGTTTTCACATGGCACATTAGGACCCATCATCCTCGTAGAATAATCCCTGGCTTCAGTGCTCTATGTGAACATTGCAGACCTGGTACTCCGTGGTGCCAATGCTCCTGGTGAATGATGACGTTTACTAACAAGATAATGCACCTCATTAGAGCGGAATCATCAGTGAGTGGTTCGAGGAACATTCTAGTGAATTTCAAGTCGTGTCTTGTGGCGCCCAAATTCACTTGACATGAATCCAATCGAACATTTTTGGAATCGCCTAGAAAATGTGGCGATAGTAGCTGAATGGTGAAGGACACGAACTTATGGCCGATGAATTCAAAACCTGGTGTAATCTGTCGTTCTCGACGTTTTGACGTTGACACCGGATGGTAATTTGAAGAGTCGAGTTCCAGCTCAGGTGTCGTTTTCGTTACTTGACCGAGTTTCAATATTACGAGATCCATCCATCTCCATTATCTTTCGCGTTACTTTAGAGTGTGACTTTAATAATTATAAAAAGTAATATCAAATCTACTTTGAAAACCAAATTCGTGCTGCTACGCGACGATTTTGCAATTTGCTGGCAAAATGGACCATTTAATGCATGCCTAATATCAGATACCTCAGAACACCTATCAACACCCTTTCGAGTCAATGACTCGCTGTGTGTTAGCGGTTCTGAAGGAGAAAAGTGACCCTCTATTTCATGTTAAACGGGTGGTCTTAACGTAATTGTTCTTCGGTGTAATTCTCATACTACAGTAGTATTAAATCGCCTTTATGATAAATGATCGCAGGAAGTTATGTGATGCCAGTTGGGAATATGATCATTTATTGTTATATTAGTGAAATTCCGCTACCACGTGTTCGCGTCTCTTCCGTGTTACTTTTGGTGATATGTAACATTATAAACACGACGCGTCATCACGTAAGAATTTTTCAGACTGTATAGACAACAAAGATATTCAACATCTTGTCTGGTCGTCACGTTCCCCGGATTTAAATCCTATTTTAAATGTTTGAGATAGCTTAGGCTGACGTCTTGCTGCTCCGACACCAGTCTTCAAAAAACAAGAACACTGTCGTTCGTGAACTGAAAGAGAAACGGAAAATTTTCCTTCGGCAGTTCCTGATGATGTTGTTAACATGATACTTTGACGTAGACAGTTGTATCGGTAAACAATTCACAGTAAACAATTCCCGAACTAACATAATTTAAGCTGTCGTTATGGTGAGTTTATTTGCATGATTTGGGCAACTATTTGTGTGTGTGTTTGGATCAGCATGCACATGTTCCATTATCGATGTACATTGTAATTATAACAATACACGGTTCTGGTTACATCATACTTGCAAAACTATGTCATTTAACAATTAATTCTTGGTTTTAACACTACATGAATATTTTTCCTCTGACCTTTGATTCTGTCCAAAAGATTTTGGGCGTGCATGCATTTACTTATTCGTACTTTGACCGGCCACCCATCCGGTTTTGGGGTTATTTACGCTGACTGCTGTGCCGTAGGGCTTTGGTTCGAATCCTGGAGAAGACATGGATATTTGTAAATGTACAGTGTCTTTGCCACATGGAGGTACTCTACATAGCCGCAAGGGGAAGGGAAAGAGAGGTGGGAGGCCCCTGATCCCCCCAGGGTGTTCTCTCTTTAAATTGAAGTGGAACCGAGCCAAATCGCGCATTGCCACTGCATGTTGCACAAAGGTACGGCTAACGACAGGCGTAACTAACCTTTTACCACAATGAATTTCGTGAGCCTCGACCTAACACCTACATATATTTCACTCCTTCCATACATTGCTTAACTCATTCCTTTCGTGTTTCCCCATTTGAGGATCATTGTTTTACTGTTGCTCCTTTCTAATTTTTGACTTTTTGTTTGCAGTAATACCTCGACTTACGCAAACCCGGAGTTACGCGGTTTTCAAATTTCGTCGATTTGTCTTTTGTTTGAGTGCTACACAATTCGATTATTCAACTTACCCCTTCTCAACATGTTCTGATACCTTTGTTCAGTTTACTGTTGCAGGTTTTTAAATCCTTAAAGAGTCAGTACTAAAAAATAAAGGTCAGTGAGAAAAGTTATGTGAAACCGCACCATACCGTAACCTTTGCAGAGTGCAACGGCATTTGATAAATTGCACCTGGATTTTCTGTTGCCCCGATGTGGCAGTTGGGAGTATTTACTTGACAGCGAAAGTGAGCCTTATCCATCCACAGAATGTTTCACGGCCAATCGGCTTCGACTTCCATCCGTGCAAGGAACTACAGCCCAAATGTTTTTCGAACTCCAGTAGGTAGCTTATGAAGTCTGGATTTTATGAGGGTGGTAACCTCGTCGCTTTCCAAACAATCGAGTAATGCTTATCAAAAGCGCTAGAAACGATGGACTAACTACACCATGTGGAGATTGGCAAGACCAGGGGTGTCAAACTCGCGGGCTGCATGCAGGCCGATCAGTATATTGACACACAATAATATATTATAAAATATCAACATTTCTCCCGGAGTAGGAAAAATAGAAGCAGAGAAGAGATGTCATGTGACAGGACGTAAACCTTAAACTTGTCTTGCTCATTCATATATGTTTGTTATTAATGTACACTCACGTCTATAAATTAAGGCTAATGCAAGTTCAGGCAAAGAAAGAGTCAGAAGCAAAACAAATGTGACTTATTTGTAAAACCTTTTTATAAAAACAAAAAAGCTCTATGTTTGATATCATTAATAAAAATTGCTAATTTTGCTCCCTGGAGCATATTGCAAAAAAACACCTTTTTACAAAAGTCAGTGTTTTATGCTTGGTATGATGGTTAATACATAGTATGTCTCCCAGACGATGCAGTACAGTCCGTACAACGCCCGGGCATGCTGAGTAATCAAATTATAGATCTGATCTTGGGGAATATTACACCACTCATCAAGCAATGCTCTCCGAAGTTCCGATAGACGAGTAGGAGGTAGTTGACGGGGCTGCAACTCGTCGGTCAAGCATGCTCTACTGGATTCAAGTCCGGTGATAATGCTGGCCAGTCCGTAAAGGTGATATCCTTGGATTGGAGGCATTTGTTGACGTTGTTTGCTCGGTGAGGACGTACGTTGTCATCCATAAACGCGAATTCTGCGCCCATGGCGCCCCGAAACAAACGTACATGTTGTTCTGGAATGACATCCCGATAGATTTGACGTGTCATGGTTCCGGTTTGGACATGCAGGTCAGTTGTGGAACCCAGAAAAACCCCCCCCCCCCAAACGAGCAGCCCTGCACCACCGAAACGGTGTCGTTCAATTATGTTCTCTTGGTGGTAACGAGTACCTTGCGCTTTCCGTATGAAAGTCCGGCGAGAATCGGACTGCAGGCTAAACCTAGACTCGTCGGAAAATATCACATAAGCCTACTGTTGCGGTGTCCGCAATCTATGCTCTCTACTCTAGACTAACCGCAGGCAACAGTGAGTTTCAGTAAGTGGAACACATCTGTCAGGTCTACGAGCATATAGACCAATGTGCTCGAAGCGTCTGTACACGGTCTGCCTTGAAACTGTCGTACCAGTGGCTGAAGAGAACTGACAAGACAGGTCTGATGTCGTGCTCCGTCTGTTTCTTTTGAGAGTAACTACCAAATACCGGTCCTCATTCCTCGTTGTAACTCGGGGACGACATGTGCTGTAACTTCTATTCACATTTCCATCATCTTGGAATCGTTGCTAAAGCCTGGAGATGACACTCTGGGGGATTCTAAGTTCCTCGGATACTTCCAGTTGGGTTTTTTTTCTTCCCTGTTCTATGGAGTCTTAGAAATTTGTTTCCAAGATCTTCCTTTTGCTCGGGATGCTCGACCATTCAGAGCGTCCCATCTTGTTTTCCACGCCCACTAACTGTGTTGGCTGTTTCTGTCCAACCGAAATAGCAGTCAGCTGGGCATCTCTTTCCTCTGCGAGCGGACTGCGTCCGCCGCTATTTTTCTTGCAGACCTATGTAGCTGGCCATTAATTATTTCCCCTTTTTTATTTTATGTCGCCCCATCATTAAGTAATTTTTTTTTCCTTGATTCTGATGAGGAGGTACGCGTCTCTCATTTGGAGACAGGTACTCCATAATTTAAATGCCACTTCCAGTTGGGTACGCTCACATTCCAGACGGCCGATAATTCAACCACGTAAAAACCCCTTTTTTACCCACCTAAAGTTAATGTTTGTTTGGTCCAAGTTAGTCTTTGAGAGTTTGGCACCCTCGGACTAGATGCTTTTATGACCGCCGAAGTCTTCTACGCGTGCAGGGTCTACAGCAGGTCAGTTACCCATTTCCTTCAAACTTTTTCATCATATGATTTAGGGCAGTATATGTTATTGGTCCGCGGCGTATATTTAGTCAACGAAATTCGGCTCGGGCGTTCTCTTCACTCTGGTAAAAAGAAAAAGCTTCATTAAAGAACTTTATCTTTTAGCGTCAGCATGGTGCAACAACAAGCTGAATACAATGGTCTCAATTCATGACGGTCACATGATAAAGTCAAACACGTGTTCTCCATTGAATTCAAAACAGACATCAATTTAATTGTTCTTTTTGTAAAACTTGGGTATAATTTCCAATTTTATAATTGGGTAAAAATGTTTAAATGTTATAAAAAATAAATTTCTTCAAAAGATTTTAAAATTAAAAACTTATTTTATGCATGTTCTTTTAAATGAAATACATTTTTTTCTACCTATGTGCATTATTGTTGCTGACAAATTTGTATTTTTTAAGAGAAAGTTTCTAAAAAGATAAAAAATTGGCAAAAACGAAGTGCATGAACTTATTAGCTGGTAACACATGATTGCTTTTGTCGTGCGACTATGACGTCACATGAGATTTTGAACTGATTGGCTAAAAACGCTTGGTTATCGTTATCATGTGACTAAAATGACGTCACATGAGTTGAGCCCATTGTCTATGCATTGCACTTTTATCTAGCTTTTCGTTTGTATGCATTTTGAAGATGTTTTGTTCATACAAATCACGTTTAATCAGTGTTGTAGGGCTATCGAGGAAATTTAGCTATACTATCATATTTCTTAAATTCAAGAGCGCATTACATTTTATTCACTTATTTAAGCTCTTGTATGTTATTTCGCTGGACACACTAAAGGTTTTCTGTGGTAATGGAGAACGAACCTGCAAAGTTTTTGGTCGGAGTCCGGTGCTTAATTTTCATGTGTCATTATGACCCATTCAACGCATCGTAGCGTCACCCATCGGTGTTTTGTTTTCCACAAATCTCGCGCAGTATCTCAGGTATCAGTGAATCAAATTTGTGCAATTCTATCACGCCTTGCGCACCTTTCTAAGTAATTATAACAATCCTGTACTTAATTTGCTTATTGTGCACATGCAAGATTAAAGCCGCATTCACATCAAGGCAGTTGAGCGTCTAGCCAATCAGACTTTATCTCTGGCGAAATGAAATTTCTGATTGGCTAGACGCTCAACGTCCGACGCTGACTGCTTTGGTGTGAATGCGGCTTTAGAAAATACATCTATTTGGGAAATAATTTTAGCCTCATTGTTAAATATCTCATTTATTTCCTATCAGTTAAATGGTTTCGCCTACGTGTGTTTGTGTTAAGGCTCGAAAGCTGTTAATGTGTTGATTTGCTCCGTCAATTCAAGTGCGGAATAAAGCCGCATTCACACCAAGGCAGCCAGCGTTGAGCGTCTAGCCCAGGGGTCTCCAAACTTTGAAGCCTTCGGGCCATAATGATTTTTTCAGTATGTTCCAAGGGCCAAAACAGTTTTAATTTTTCTGCCCTTAACTATATTTCTAGACTAGAATAGTCGCAAAGTGCGCGACCTAAGCAAACTTACGCTTTTTTGCATTTCAATTACTATTGTGTATTGTGACACTTAACGACATTTAGTGGCGAGTAGTGGTACTATGTATTATCTATTTATTAATTGTAATTAAATATTTGGAATTACCGCGTTGGTTCGAGAAAGTTCTGGTTCTGGCTAGTGTATTCCGATCACTTCGAGATGGCAGTAATTGCATATAAAAAGGCTAGCGGCGCAACCGCGAGTCAGTCTGCGTAGGAAAGGCAAAGGAAGCAAAACTGTCTATTGTGAAATAAAGTAACACCCGTGCATAAAAGTATTTTGATTTGACTTAGTTTTTATGTGTGATTTGTTAGTATGGAAAAGAAGCGAAAAATCGACAGTGAATGCAGAACGTTCAAAGATAAATGGAACTTTCAGTATTTTGTGATTGAGTCCAGTAATAAGGCGCTATGTTTAATTTGTAATGAAACCATAGCTGTTCTCAAAGAATATAACATTAAACGACACTATTAATCGAAACATCTTCAAAATTACTCCAAGTATACAGGAAGTTTGCGGACGGAACAATTTGAAGCGCGGACTCAAATCGCAGCAATCTTTGTTTACCAAAGCGAATACTGAACAAGAGTCTGCAACTCGCGCCAGCTTTCGTGTGGCTCTTGAAATCGCAAAACGTGGCAAACCATTCACCGATGGAGAAATGATAAAAGAATGCTTGATTGCAGTAGCCGAAAAAATATGCCCCGAAAAGGTAAATTTATTTAAAAGTGTCAGTTTGTCAGCAAACACCGTGGCTCGGAGGGTGCAAGACATCGCAGAAAATATATCATCTCAACTGTCTGACAAAAATGGACATCATGAGTGGTTTTCTGTAGCATTGGATGAGTCAACGGATGTGTCAGATACTGCTCAGGTGTTGATTTTTATTCGCGGAGTAGATAAAAGCTATGAAGTGTATGAAGAACTTCTTGATATTGATAGTATTCACGGCACGACAACTGGGGCAGATATTTTTAAGGAAGTTGAAAATGCCATTAATAAAAAGAACCTTCGATGGGGAAATTTGAAATCTATTACAACTGATAGAGGCAAAAATATGTGTGGTAAAAATAAAGGAGTGGTTGCACTTGTGTCAAAGGCTGTAGAAAATGATGGTGGTTCAAAACCATTAGTCTTACATTGTATCATTCATCAACAGTCCTTGTGCGGAAAATGTTTGGATATGTCTGAAGTTCTAAAACCAGTCATATCAGTTGTTAACTTCATCAGATCCACTGGGCTGAATCACCGACAATTCCGCGAGTTTATTGAAGAGATTGGAGAAAATGTGTGTGGACTTACCATATCATACTGCCGTACGCTGGCTTAGTTGCGGAAAAGTCCTTAAGCGCTTTTTTGAACTTCGAGCAGAGATCGAAATTTTTTTAAATGAGAAGCAGCGCCCTTTTGCCGATTTAGAAAATAGTGAATGGATGTGGAAGTTAGCATTCTATGTCGATTTGACAAATCATATGAACGAACTGAATTTGAGATTGCAAGGAGAAAATCAGCTTCTCCCTGATTTATACACCAATATCAAATCCTTCAGGCAGAAAATAATACTATTTCAATCGCAATTACGTAAAAAATGTTTCACATATTTTAAAACATGTGAAATATTCAGCCACACTACAGAGACTGGATTTCCCGTCAATTTTGCAATCGAAACTTTGAGTGCTTTGAAGATAAATTTTGATACTCGTTTCTCAGATTTTGATGTCATTGCGAATGAAATTAAGCTTTTTCAAAATCCTTTTGATTCTGACATTGAAACCCTGGCTCTGGAAGTCCAAATGGAAATTATTGATTTACAGTGCAGTGATATGATTAAGAACAAATATCAAAATTCATCTTTGTTGAAATTTTATAAGTCTTCCACTGGTACAATTTGATAATTTGCATAAATTTGCTCGTGGGTTGTTTTCTGTTTTTGGTACTACTTGTGTGAGAAAACGTTTTCCAAGATGAAGTACACAAAGAATGTTTACAGATCTCAATTAACCGATGTGCATCTTAAATCTCTTTTAATAATTGGTACAAGTAAAATTGATCCACAACTACAAACTATTGTCGGTGGAAAATCACAATTACATAAATCTCATTATTTTTGTTTTACTGTGATTAGTGGGATTCATTTCAATTATTTGTTAGTTATTAATATGCTTAAGCTTAGATACTCTTAAGTTTTCTGCGTCATCATTTCTGTCGTTAAGTTTTACCTTGCAAGTAAATAAAACCGAGTAATTATCATTCTGTGTTTTCTTCTTCAACTTATCACAGCAATAGTAACAACAATAAATCATTGGCTGTCGCGGGCCAGATTGAGGACACTAGACTTAAGCTGTCGCGGGCCGGATTGATGGCACAGGCGGGCCGTAGTTTGGAGACCCCTGGTCTAGCTAATCAGAGACTTCATCTGGGGCGAAATTAAGTCTCTGATTGGCTAGACGCTCAACTCTTGACGCTTACTGCCTTGGTGTGAATGCGGCATAAGAGTATTTATTCCGCATTTTGGTTAAGTAATCTTCACATTTGCGGTTTCCGTATCGTTCAAAAATTCAAAAGTTTTGATTCTCTCAGTTTCTTTCTGTTCGGAATTTTGATTGAGCGTTGACTCGTACCATAATAATTTATCATAAACATGTAGAAACAGAGGGGCAGAGACAGTAAATGTACTCGGAGTATCTTCTGGAAAAAAATTGTTAAAAGTTCTAATATTACATTAGATTACATTAATAAAAGTAAGCAATTTTATGTGATTTGCAAATTCATTTCCTTAATTGTAATTATACGTTAAACCGTTTGATTCCGAATTGGGCAATTTTTTTTGTAATGTGTAATCAAATTTATAATTTTTATTAAATATGTTTAAAAGTGCACAAATTAGAAGAAAACTAAAAAAATTTGCATTGGATGTCTTAGTATGTAGTGGGCATTCTGGTACGGTTTTTATTGTATAGTTGTAAACAGTCAAACTGGCATCGAAGAAAGGTGTAAGTCATGGGTAGTATATGGTTATTTTTGACTTGTAGAATGTAGTAATTATTTATTATTTTCAATTGGCGTCTGACTTTCAAATATAATTTATTTTTTGATGTATAGAATTGAATGTTTGGAAAATTATTGATTCGTTATAAGAAACTGTTGCATCCATTACACACCTTTGCTGTTACAAATGGCTTGTTGTGCGCAATAAGATTGTCTCCTGGCCTAACGATAAATGTTCATGTCAAAGTTTCACTTGAACAAACCTTATATATTATTCCAGTAAAAAGAGGGGAGGGGCGAATGTAATGTACTGTGTGGTAGCGTATGTAGCATGATAACAATGTTACTTTTTTACATCTTATATGCGCTCATATTTACAATCAGAACAAGCTTTTCAATGGCACGCGGTTTTACCGTGGCTCTCTGGATAAAGCAATCGCTTATGACATCTCTCCTAGACGTTGTGATTTCATTAAATTTAACCCTCCTTTTTTTGCCCATTAAAATTCAGAATATTTTTTAATGGTTTCTTAACACTTCCTGTTAAGAACAGATATTAATTCTCTTTCTCTCTCTACGTTTTAATCACTTCTGAAGAAGTGAAATCCGTCCATCTACATAAATGGTTCGAAACGAATGGATTGCATTACCTGTGGAGTCGTCATTTGAGAAATTACGCACACACTTCTACGACTTGAACGTTTTTTGCGGTAATTTAAATCCTGAAGTTGTTGCCATTTAAGGGGTGTTCTTCAGTTGAAAGACTCAAAACAGCGCTCGCAAATACTGTATCTATACTGACAACCTGAGAAGCGTTTTAAAATTAGTGATCGGTGTCATCCTGTGGTGTGTGTGATATATTCGTCATATGTCGATTGTATGACTGGAGCTTTCGTATTAATTTTTGTAGGATTCCCAGCCTAGTTAGTATTATAGGCAACGAGCGAGCTGTCTGTGCGTCTTAGTTGGCAGTTGGCTTTATCACTAGCCGTCTCATGTGATATGAAGCCTGCCATCGTGCAATTTACAGTTGAATAACAAACTGCACATTATGAAACTCGTCATTGTAGCTTGATCTGTGGTTCCAATTCGAAAAGCTGGTGTCAAATTGATTCACCTTCGCATAGGACAGTGATGGAGAACCTATGACCCGTGGGTCAGACACTGACCCACGCAAGCTTTTTAACTGACCCATGACTGCTAGGCAACCACTTGTTTGTTTACTCGGGTTTATTTAGATTTTCTGTTTTGTGTGGATTATTTTTAGTCTATTTGTATTTTTTCAAGCATTGCATTGACACGAACGCAATTTAAATGCTGTCTATAACTTTCAGTTTGATTCTTACAGTTCCAAAGTTACGCAAATGACATCAAATGTTTATGAAAGTATGTAGCATTTGAAATAAAGCTAAAGTGTTTACAAAATATCAAATAAAATGTACAATTTTGCTCACATTTTTTTTGTTGAAGAAAAAATCAACAAACCAAAGCAAATAATCATATTTAACCCTCTAAGCGGTCTGCACTTAAAGTCTTGCCATTCTGGAGATGCTTCAAATATGCACCGCACATATTTTTTTGCTTTCAGGTCGGTTGAGTCGTATTTTTAAGAATGCGGCTCGGCCGCTTTTGGGGATCTTGCTTGAAGGCAGAAAAAGCATCTCTGGAATGGCGGGATTTTACGTGCAGACCGCTTGGAGGGTTAAAGCACTTTTTTCACGTGTTTAGAATGTAGACCTACACTGTTTGCTGATTTTAAAGAAAAAGATTTAATTATAAAACATTAAGGAGTTACCTATTAGTCACAATATAGTTAAAAATCGAGTAATAGAATTAGAAAAAAAATATTTTTTCGCAAATACATAACGACTTAAATTATGCAGAAATGTATTCAATTACTTTAGATGAGAGTAATGATGTAAATGGTTATGGAGAATTAGCAGTTTTTGCTCGGTATAAGTATGGAAATATAATGAAAGAAGAGTTAATAAAACTAATAAAATTGAAAGGGAAGTGTACCGGAATTGATATTTTTAAAGAATTTGATATTGCATTGAAAGAAATAGCTATTGACCTTCAGAAAATAATTTCTGTTGCAACAGACGGTGCACTTGGTATGGTAGGGAAAACATTGGATTTATTCACTATTTTAGGGGGACACAGTACGATTCAATTGACCGAAATCGGTCAAAAAATCAAATTTAATTTTTTTAGCCTAAATTATTCTTTATATACTTTTCTATCTCACAAAATTTGAAAGGTCTAAACTTAAAAAAAGCAGAATTATGATAGCTTTCATGTTCGTTTTTATTCACATCTCTATGGCCAATCAAAACTTTAAACTGTCTTATCTCAGAAAGATAAAATAACTAGTTTGTCTTCATTTAAAATGCTATGGTTTTTTGTCTATTGTGTCTAATACTTTGAAATTTTTTTTACCTATTGCTAATAGTACATGTAACAAAAGTTGGTTGCATTTTTGAATCAAGGCAATATTTATTTTTTTAAAAATAATTGAACTCAGAATTTATACATTTTTTAAGGAATTGTCAATAAACATTCATAAAAAGAAGTATTGTATGAATACCAATCATGTTAACGCAAAACCCATACCAACTTTTATTATACATAGTTTGATGTACTTGTAAATCAAATTTCATGCATGTACGTAAATTTTTGTAGGAGGAGTAGCATTTTAAAATCACTTCACAAATTTTAAGTTTTTTCCTTAAAAAATTACATGGCTAGCTTTTTATGAATTTTTGAGCACAAAATCTGTTTAACATAGTATACATACATAGGAGACAACCAAAAAAATTTTAAAAATCCTTAAATTAAAATTTTGTTCTTAAATCGTACCATGTCCCCTTAAGCAAAATATTTTACATTCTGTAATTGAATTTCATTGTTTTTAATGCACCAGCAAGTTTCATGTGCAAAACATGGTTTAAAAAATATTTTCCAGTGTAATATCATTGTAATGAAAATAATCATTTGCAAACGCAAGAGCTCTTTGTAAATGGCAATTTGCACAATTCTTAGAGGAAATTGAATGCCAATATTCAGGGATTGGTGACTTATTTTCGGTCGTCCTTAATCACTTTGTAGAAAAGCTCTTTTTTTTAATTGGAAAAGGCAATAGTTTCAATGAATTATCGAATATACATTGGTGAAATGATTTACAGTTTTTATGCGACGTCACTCAGCATTTTAATGAACTGAATAAAACACTTATAGGGTTGGGACCAATTGTTTTAACGAAGCTTGAAAATATTGAAATATTTATGACGAAACTTAAAATCTTAACTAAGGATTTGGAAATGAAAATCATGAAATATTTTCCTCATTTACAAAATCATTTTCAAAGCACAATGATTTTTAAAAACTCCGTTGACATTCAAGAAAATGCAATTAAAAATATTTAATGATTATGCAGGAAATAAAGCAGGCTTTTGAGAAGAGATTCAATCAATTTAAAAATTAGGAAAATGCATTTCACTTTATTTTATATCCATACAAAACAGAATTTGAAATGGAGTTCACTGACTTTATGTGGTTAGGTATCGATAATTTAGAAATGCAATTAGTTGAATTTTGATGCAACGTAGGGCGGAAAACAAAATTTGAAGAGTTGATCTCTGATGTAGAAGGAAAACTGTGGAAGTAGTGAACTGTGATATTGATCCCACAGTAAAAATAAAAAAGTATGATATTCTTTATTGAATGATTTTATACCAATGAAAAAACTAGTTAATGCTCTTTTAATGATGTTTGGGACCACATATTCGTGTGAAAAACTGTTTTCTCCAATTTGAACTTTATAAAATCTTCTAATAGAAATAGACTTGACAGGCATTAATTGCGAAATGCGTTAAACTTAATGAATATGAAATATGAACGTAATTTTAAAAAACTATCTGAAAATAAACAGCAACAGATTTCTCACTAAATACTTTATAATCAATTTTGTTATACAATCATATATATACATAATAAATAATATTTCATAATATATATTGTATGCAATTTCCTTTACTCCTTGTTCATTCAAACACTTATCGTAATTTGCACCAAACACTTAAGAATTTTTAACCCCAATAAAAAATTTTAAATCGTCAAATCACGCCAATTTTTACTCGTTAAGACAATTGAATTTTAAAGATGTTTAGTTTTAAAAATACTCAGTTAAAAAATTTTAAACTTAACTGTGGTGCAAATAGGTATTAGTTATCCACGAGCTAATACTAAAAAAATATAAACAAAATTTGACGCACATCTCAAAAAGGTTCGCCATCCCTGGCATAGGACATACTCGTTTTACTCACAGGTATCTATTTTCGGGACAGAACTTTCCGAATATCTTTCATGCAAGGTCGCATACACCGTTCGTCATATCTTCATTACTTGTCCTGTTTTTCATCTTTGTATCACATTTTTATTCATTTGTTTTAAACTTAAATAAACAAATGGAAGTGACCCCCCATCAAAATCTTATTTCCTTTCATTTTGAAAACTTGATTTTTACATTTAATTTGAGATTTTGTCTTTTATATCTTTTAAACTGTGATCTTATCAACGGATTTAGATACATTTATAAGTATATAATATTATACGTTTATAAGTATATATATTTTTAATATTTTTAACAATTATTTGGCGCCATTGAACCAAACTCTCACTCAAAAAGTGAAATGTATCAATATAGACTTATTCTAATGCCCAGGGAGCAACAGAGATGTGACCACTTATTTTTATCTTAATTTCCTTTATCTAAATTATGATGAGAGGGTAAAGGTTTTTTTGGGAGCCTCATAATACTTTACGGTGGGTGATTATTCCCATAGAATTGAGTCGGGGAGCTCCCAGGTGGTCACCTTTCCAAGCACTGACCGCGCTCGATGATGCTGAACTTCGGTGATCGGACGAGAACCTGTCCTTTCAGCCTTTTAACATGCGGGTTCGGCATAATGTTTTGACTGAGAATTGTACCTACAAATAGCCTTCATAAAACTATCATCCATAGACAATCGATCGGTTGGTAAAACAATGAACCCTATTTTCTTCAAATATCTAAATCGCCCCCCCCCCTTTTAGATGACAAACTGAAAATTGCAAAAAATTCATATCAGTATATGAACTTATCACTCAATTTACATTAATTCTGTAACTCGTGGTTTAGTAACTATGGTCCCTGTAGCGTCGGCTCATTAGACGAACACTTCACGACAATACTTGTCAAGTTTGATGTATGGGGATGAGCAGAATGCCCAGATGGGACATTGTATTCTTTCAAAAGAGACCATGTATTCTTCCCGCACGCCTGGGGGCAAAGCAGATGTTGAGCCGTTTCTGGAAACCACTTTGCTGATACCACATCTCTTCCTTCTCCGACGCCGGAATGACTTTCAGCCACTACGATTAAAAAAAGGACACTTTTGTTGAATACTTTCTATTATTTCGTTACTTCGCACACGTGAAGCAAATTACTTGAATGGATGAATGTCGGCCTGTTGTGATAAAGACATACCCAGGGGGTATCCTCAGTGTCAAAGTGACAGGTCGATTGTGATAGAATCTCCATATGGTGTTCGAGGTATGGCGACGGAGTTGATCTCAGTTGCGTCAATGTTGGATGTGTTACTTTAATAAAGTATTTCCATAATGAAGTATTGTTCGCTTATTGATTTTCTAAATTATGCTCTATGACTCAGTGCAATTCATATATTTTGAACAGCTTAAGAGAAAATCAAATGTTACATATAGTTCACTTTTTCTCTGTAATATTTAATGCATGCAAGTAATCACGACCTCCACCCCTCCCCACATGCTTCTAATGAAAATTAAATATGCAGTAGGTAGCTAAACACAAGATTTGAACTTTTGAAAATAAAAACTGGATAAAAAAATATGTATATTTGTGCATAAATCATTTAAGCTAGTTACAGCAGGATTAATTCTAAGTCTTTAAACTGTCCGAGCTCATGTAATTATTTTAAGTCGTAATTTGTTATAAAATTGGGTCAATTTGAATTACAAAGACCAAAAGCTTATTTTATTTATAAACTATAGAAAAAAGAATTGCAAACTGAAATACAGCTATCATATTTCACTTGTTCAAGTTTCATAGTTTTGATATCCTTCTTCAATGACCTTTGTGTACTTATAGTTAACATTCGTTCAAAGGAACCATGGTTTTGGACTATCCGTGTAAATTTTTAAGACAAACGTTTACAAATTTAAAAATTTGGCATCAGAAAGCAAGCAAGATGGAGTAAGTAATTTAAAAGGCAAGAGATTAATTTGTTAAGTTCCACTTCACAAATGGAATGCACCACAAAACCCTTTTTGACTGAACTCTGGATTATAGACAGTTTTCAATTACCCTTTACTAAAAACAGTTATTTAAGATTTAATAGATTGACAGACTGCCCTCCAAACTAGTTTAGGTTTTAGATGAACACTGAATTTAATAATTTATTATTAAAAACTAACCTTGTGACTAACTAGGAAGTAGGCAAAGTATTTGAATCCACTGTACAAGTTGATTGGGAAAGATATCCCTGAAATGAATTTCTGTGTAATGTAGTTCCTTAATATATAAATTCATAATGAATGTTCTTTCTCTAAAATCTGATTACATTTGACTCAGTTGGTTATAGCTGTATTTTGTAAGATATTTCATTTAATTTTAATCTGGAATATTTTAATATAATTTATGAGGAATTAAACTAATTCTTTAATAATTATGAATTTGTTGATGATTAAAAATTTGCCTTTCATGAATTCAAATAGGAAATACAAAACAAAAAGAGAAATTGTCCTTTATTATTAAGCTATTTTTTTCACAATTTAAAATATTAGAAAACGGGGGGAAATCTTCAGTGTCTCCTGAAAAAATTAGCTGGTCTCAATTAGATTATTAGCTCAATTGAGAATTAGGTTATCTCTCTAACTTTGAAAATCTATTTGAAATATTTGAAAGTGGCCAAATGGGCAATCAATAACATTCAGCAAATTCAAGAGTGGGTTACAGCAGATGGGCGAGTCACTATAGATGAGGTCACATTTATAAACATCATTCATGGTTCTGCCTATCAAATTATTCATGACAAACTCAAATTCCATAACGCGTGTGCGATGAGTTCCGCAAATGCTTACCGCAGCAACCAACAAGTTGGGCTTTGAGACCCTGGAACATCTTCCCTACTGCTGAGATCTCACTCCCTTAAACTTTTATCGCTTTGGACCATTCAAAGAAGCTCCAAGAGGTCATCGATTCGCCTCATATGTTGACATTTGGGATGTGTTGCAAAAGTAGTTTTAACAACTAACCGAAAACCTTCTTGGAAGGCATATAGACGATTGTGGTGCGCTGGACCAAATGTATTGCTCAAGGTGGAAACTATATTGAAAAATTATGTATCTGTGATACACCTTTGTTTAATAAATTTTTAGGACGAAAAGTGTAAGTAAATTTTGACCCTTGTACTATCTCGCTAGGTGACATTACAATACATTTTAACTGGCGTTTGTGACCAGAAGTTCCTGAGATCCTGCGTGGTCTTCCTACTCCATCAACTTTATATTAGCATATAAATCTTGAAATTATGGCTAGCGCAAGAAGATATTTCATAAATGGCAAACTACAGTCTCAGTGTTTTATTAATATTCTCCCTGTCATATTTTTATAAGTACTTGTAAAAGTTTTTCTTCCTTGCATGATCCTTGTGCAATTGACCAAGGTACAAATGAGAAACTCTGTATAATACTCCCTTTTACACAGATTACAAATGGTGTTATTCTAACCTTTATTATTCAAAATGCCGAATTATTGATGTTTGTTGCATTCCATCTTCATGGTGTACGAATTTTAATGGGCAGCAATGTTTTTATGCAAGCTGATACAAGCTAAGGTTCTTTCTACACTTAAGATCATTATTACATCCAACATATTGATGTTTGGAATGATTTTAAAATTTCCCTTGTTACCCAATATAAAACTTTTGTAATTTTTTTTGTTTGTAATTCAAGAAATTTGTTAAAATAGTTAAGTTATTAGAGTCAAGAATAGTTAATTCTTTGAATTATCGGCACAAATCGTTATTTAAAAATGAGGAAAGAAATTGTGCTTTAATCTGGTAATTTACACTTGTAGATTAGATGACTTGAGATCAATACTGATAAAAATGTTGATGCTATTTAAGAACAAGTGGTTAGTATAATTGGTCGATTGCACTTTCATGTAACTAAAAATAAAATTCCAGCTAAATGCTGTACCTAATGAAATAATGTTGCTGTTCATGGCTATGTTGACTGTGAAACAAAATTAAATTTTTTGTCTCAAATAGCTTGTTGTATTTTTTAAATGCAATGTTGTAATAATAAAATAACGTTTACCGTAAAATCTGGTGTATAACCTGTGCACCTATACTTACTTAATTTTTATTAATTTTAAATTATTTCTTAATTTTTTGGTATGCGCGCCATAGAACGCTCACCCTCTTTTTGTTATGAAGGAACCTGAAATATATATATATGTGCAGTGCTCTTATGTTTTGAAACCATTTACTTGAGACATTATCCCAGGCTTTTTTTTAAAAAAATAGTATACATAGAACTATGTATAAATACCCCCCTTGTGTCTTTTTTTTATTTTTGCAACTCTCATTTTTATAACCGCTATATAATGTGCACCCATAAATTTCAATATTTTTTGTGTTCAAAGTGCGCATTGTATACCGGATTCTACAGTGTATAAAAGGATAAGTAATGTTCTTCACGACAGATTTTTAATTGAATATTCTTATGTGTCTCAAAATCAATTATACTTGTCATGGAAATGTTTATATGCTTTATTTCATTCCAAAATATATGCAGACATTTCAGTAGTTTTGGTTTTAATCCATCTTGAAATCTGTGCAAAAGTAAAAAATCACTTATACATTTGATGGAAGTTGAAAAACTTATATGCAAAAATATTACTTTTCAAATTGAAATCTGATGTAATTCCCTTTATGGTGAATTCTGCTCTGTAAGACAATAAAGAAAATTATTGCATTGTTTGATTGAATCAAGTAATTTATATTTTATTTACAATTTTATTTAATAAGTAATATTTTTTTTTCTCTTGAAAAACATTTATATAGCTAGTAGTCCTGTTCTAAAATTATTATGTTGATTGATTCATGTTTATTATGCTAACTTTATCTTATTATTTCTACAATATCAAGTATCTTGTTTTTTCTTCCTTTTTTTAAAAAAAAATAAGCTGTACAATTGTAGGAAATATTTTTCTGCACTTTGATGTAGAACAAAGCATGCAAACTATTTTAAAATCTCAAATTTTAGCAAGTTATACTCAAAAAATGTTTTGAACTTTTTTGAAACTTTTACTGTTATATTTTTATTCTAACAAAATCTTTCTATTACACTTTTTGTCAAGTTTGAAAGTTTTAAATAAAATACAAAAAAATTTCATATTAACTTCAATATGTGTATTATATATATTCTTGTTTACATTGCTGCGCATTTCCTAAATTTGGCAGAAGAGAGTTCCCTCTTTTCCCACACCCCTTTTCTTTCTAAATGGATTTTTAAAATAATAATACTATTTATGAAAAAAAAAAAAAGAGAAAGAACATTGGTATACTAGTTGATATTAATTTTGTGTAACAAAAATTAGTTTGTCACCTACCCTCTTCCAATTTTTGTCATTTTGAAGTAATATTTAAATTTTCGTGTAAAAAATTTGTAGTTTTTGTAGGGTTTTTTACTGTAAATTTTTTTAAGAATTCGATTAATTATTTAATGCATTATTGTCAAATTTAAATATATTTAATTTTTTCTGTTTTTCTTTCTTTGTAGGAGGTACTAAATCTGAAAATTATGGATTCGACATTTAATTTTTACTGCTACTACATGATTTGTAATTGAAAGCTAGAGTTAAATGAAGAATAATATGCTCTTATGAGAAACCTTTATAATTCTGGATTATGGAAAGAAATGGAGACGTTGTTACAGAATATAACAGTTGTCACCCTGAAAAATTTCAGTTGAATATAAATACTTTTGAAATAGATAACAACAAAATGTGTAAAGATGACAATAGTGAATCTTTATTTTGTAAAATGTCTGGTAACATGAGGAGTGACAATATAATGGCCAGTGAATTCAAGTCTGAAACTGAAGTACCTGTTTCTGGATTGACAAATCAATGTCTTGAAAAACTAAGTCGGGCTGAAACTGATTTTGGGAATAGTGATGAGCATATGTTATCCATCATTCAAAAAACAGCTGATGAGGCTGTGAATAATTGTTTATTACCTATTTGGGAAAAGACTTCAGAATTATGTGGTTTTCCTCCTCATACAAAAACATCATCAAACATTCTTTCAGAAGATTCATTTGTGAACGAAAATAAAGTTTTAAATTCCACTGAAAATTCTCTTCATATCAACAACGATTGCTCTAATTCTGTTAATAATAATTGTTCCATTTCAAGTGTCATATATACTTCAGATTCTAGTTTGAGTGCAGTATCAGATAACTTTCCTCAAAATTTCAAAGATGAATTGAGTACATCTAGTATTGAAGAAATATTTTGCCCCATTGCAAGTGATTTAAATGAAATAAAGAAAAAGTGTATTGCTCAATGTGAATCCAAAAATGTAGATGATACATCATTGGAAAAAGATACCGATACTGTTGAAAATCCTAAATTCTCTGCCCAATATACTGATATAAATTCTTCTAATTTACCAAAGCTGAATGGTAAAAAAGATGTTGAATTGAGTCCCAAGAATGATCGCAAAATGCCTGAATTAATCCCTACTCTTTCTGTTGATGAAGATTCTGTGCCGTGCCAGGAAAAGAAAAGTTATGAAGTTGTGAATATTGCTGATTCGCCTGAAATGCCAAAGCTTGTTCCATTTTCAACTGATATTGAAGAACTAATTAGGATAAAAAATGAACGTATGAACAATAACAATTGCTTTAGCAGCAGCAACTTCCAGTTACAAACATCAGCAAAGAGAGTGCTATTTTTGCAGGATGAAATTGGTTGCATAAATGATGCAAAGCAAAGCAAACTTGAGGTTGCTGGACTGCAAAATTGCATGAGTGAAATTTATTCATCTACCAATGAATTCAAATCATCAACTGGATATTTAGATAAGGAAATAAAAGATAAATGTGGAAGTATTCATTCCGAAGACTCGGCATCTTGCGAGTCTAATACCAAAAACTCTGTAGATGGGACATTTCAAAATAAAGAAGATTGGAAATTTGAAATTTTTGACTCTCAAAATTCATTTTCTGAAATTAGCCTTCTTGTTAATGAAGAATTTAAAAAAGAAAGTTTTAGTAATGCTGACAAGATTAAATCTGAAGATAATGAGTCACAAGATTCTGCAAATGCTCCTCATCAGCCTCAAGTTGTTTTGAGGAAACTCTCTGTAGATGAATGTTTATCGTTGAATAGTTCGGAAAAACCAGTTTTGGGTAAAATTTCTGCAGTTGATGGCCTTGAGGTTGAAACTAAATTTTCATTCAAACATTGTTTGCCTTCTAATGATTCGGACGATAACGATTCATTGGCAGGCAAACCAGAATGTCAAGAAAATAAGAATTCTTCCAATGAAAGTCCAGAAATTGAAGAAATCGAAGGTGTGCGATTTTTCCAGTTTCGCTCAAAGCATGCCATGGAAGAATTTAATAAACAGCCCGCAAGCTTTGAAATGGATATGGAAATGATAGTACCTACTAAAACGACTGATATTACACAAATAAAAGGTTGGAGGAATAAGTATTTTGCTCCTGAATCTCAGTTTCAGCCTTCCTATCATAAAACTGAAAATAATATTGATGAATCTAGTCAGAATGCTGTATCACTTCCACCTTTAGGGGAGCAAACTGAGAGCAAATGTCTAGATTTTCACAATCAAGCAAGTGATGTGAAATGCTTTTCCCCTCAAGAATTTAAGAATTCTGAAGATTCAAAATCTTTAGGGGGAAATATTAAAAATGAATCTGCTACAGATGTTTTAGGCAGTAAAGTAAATTCATGCTTTGAAGAAAAAAAGCCTGCATTAATATCTGGCTCAGAAACATCTAAAGAATCGATCCCAATTGATCCAATGTCTGCTTTTGTCAGTAAAAAGTTAGATGAATTTTTATTAAATTCATCTACCTTAAACATAAGTTTTCTTCAAAAAGTTAATCCAAATATAAAACCTATTTCACCTAATGCATCTATTCTTAAAATTGGGAAACTATGTAAAAATGATTCTTATTTAAAAGCTTCATATAAAAGAAAGTTTTTTTACAGATTAAGAGATGAACAGAAAGGTCAATTGTCTGTTGTGAAGGAAGAATCATTTGCTCCTGTAATAACTATTTCTTCAGATGAGAGTTCCAGTGATGATGATATTCCAGTTGCTAAATTATCCAAAGAAGTTATTCGAATGACACCTAGGTTGAATAAATATATGTCAAATAAGTGTATAAAGCAAAGAATGAGTGACAAAAGTACTGATGAAACTTCCCAACGACTTGTACTTAGATTAAAAAAGGATATCAAAGGTGCTTCTGAAGGCTATAAAGTTTCAGATATTTCTTTGGAAAAGCAGACTTTAGAATTGCCAACTTTATTTTCATCCCCATCCTCTCCTTCGTCATCTTCCTCCTCCTCCTCTTCAAATATAGAAAGTGAAGAAGAGCTTCCTGATACTTTTAAAACTGCAGCCAGTGGAACTCTGCCAATCATTAAAGAAACAATATTCCTTAAAGATAATGAACCTAAGCTGTTGGAAGAATTCCTGAATAACTTGAATATGTATGGTACTAGTAAAGATGTTGCTATGTTGGTACAATCAAATCAGTCTTATTTTGTAAAAGGGCCTGTATTAACTGAACAGCATTGCAATGAAGCGCTTGATGCATTAGTGTCAAATAAAGAATTTCTGGACTTAAAAAATAAGTCAATTCCAAAGAAGAAACTCAAAGCATGGCAGAAGTATTTGCCTAAAAAATTAAGCAAAACACAGCAACAACAAATTTCAAACAAATCTGTAAATCAAAATTTAAGCTTGGTTAAATTGAAATCGAAAAACTTTGAAAAAATATCAAATACCAAAGAAAATGCTCAACTTGATTTTAAAGAAAAAATCTCAACATTGAATGAAAAACCTAAAGATAAATTTGACTCTTCTCATAAGCCTTCAACTATTAAAAGAAATATAAAATCTAAACATTTGACCCTAGACAAAAATATAAAGGTCAAACGAAAATCCAAACTGCATATTGATGCTTCTGACTTGCTTATTGAAAGAGGTAAGCGCTCAATTAGACTTCCTGCACGATATTTGGACTCTGCAGTGTTAGCAGCAGGCACTGAGTGGGTTTCACCAATTTTTATTAATGATGAGAAAAAAAGTAGGAAGCAACTTCTGGATGTTCTGGATAAAATAACACCTACTAAAGAGCTTGATACTCATTCTGAAAGTGTTAAAACTGAAAATATTTTGAATTCTAGTAAACAAATGATGAGGAAGAAAGGTGTTTTGGGACCTGGCAAATCATTGAAACGTCCTTTGAAAGGATATGTTAATTCAAAGAAGCAAAAAATTGAACATATTAAACAAAAGACCCAGGTACCTAAAAGTGTTGAAAATCAAAATTCATCTTTAAACCCGAACTTACAAAGTCAACATAAAACCACAACTCCTTCAAATGATGGTACTTTTCCATTTTCCTCATGCTTTTGCTCACCATCTGCAAGAACTGCGAGTTTTCAAGTTGAAAAAAAATTATTTATGTGTTTCTCAGCTCATAATAAAAAATTTAATGCCAGTGAATGCGACCTTAACATAAACTCTGATAAGACAGAAATTGTTTCCAATAAAACGTATTTTGAATTAAATAAAAATTGTGCTGAAACTTCTTTTAAAGTGACATGTCAGGATAAAGTCAAAGAATCTGACTCTGAGCAGATCTATAAAAACAATTGTATTGAGAAAATAAAGCTGGTTTCTTGCTCTGATGCTAGTATTTCTCAAAAATCTAGTATTGAAAATTATGTTTCAAAACATATTGTTCCCAAAAGCTCTATACTAACACCAAGTTCATCATTCAATTCATCCATGATTGTGACAAATCTGATATCAGACAATACTCGATCTCAGTCTTCCTCAGTTTCAAAAATGGTTAGTCAAAATTCTATGCAGATTTTAAACTCCTCTTCTAACAATGATGCATTGCTTCCAAACATCTATGATACAGATTTAGCTGCTCCAGGTGAAAAGGTTAATAATAGCCAAAGTCGCAATGTGTCAGGAACTGGAACTAGTAATAAAGTTTTGTTATTGGTACCACCATTAACTGGTATTCCAAAAAATATTAATGTTCCTATCCTATCCAGTACAGTTTCTTTTCAAAAAGTGCAAAATACCTTCTCTGAGAGTTTTGGCAAGCCTTCAATTTTGACTCATAATGTAATTTCTGAAAATGCGGGGAAAACAGAACATTCTGAATCTTCTAAAAATGCACTCTCATTTGGTAGCACTAACAATTCTTGTAATCAAGCTTCTGCAGCTTTGAAATTGCCCAAAACTACAGAAAATACTGAAGTAATGTCATTAATGTATGGTTCACATCAAATTAATTCTTTAATTAAAGGAACAGAGTTGAATGGTAATTCAAAAATTCTCAGCATGCAAGATAGCAAAAATTTAATTACAAACTCTAGTAATCCTGCTCAAAAGGTGCCAATTGTGAAAGCAATTCAAATTGGTGACAAAGTATATTTTTGCCCATCAGATACAAAATCTAGTCTTGTTAATTCAAATATAACAAAGGATAATGAACAGCATTCATTTTTAACTGCTTCACCATCTGAAATCCCTGCTAATAATAGCAAGAAAATGAAACCATTATCTAATTCTATTGGAAGTGTGGGTAATTTAACTACAAATGTGAAAGATATTAGTATTGAATCCAAAACTTCATTTGAAACTGTAACTGATCATCACAATTACTACAAGAAACCATCAGAGCAAAGAAGAAAAAGTCCTTTGAGTGAAAGAAAATTGCCTGATGAACCTGAATTTGAATCAGATTCAGGATCTGATGTTGATGTTCATACCATTGATAAACATTTTAATCCTATATTAGAACTGCGGAAGCATATTCGTATAGACAGTGACACAGACATTTCTGATGAAGATTGTGACTCAATTTTTACCTCAAGTATGTACAGTATAATTAGTGCTGGTAAAAAGAAATCAGTAAAAGAAAGAAAGCGACGACTTCTTATTAAAAACTCATTTGAGCGACTTAAAAACTCGTCTGATTATTTGAAAAATGCAAAAAGTTGTAATGAAATTTTAAATATGGTAAGTTAAAATTCTTGTTCCTTTAATTTTTTTAAAAATAAACTTGTATGTGTGTTGTGTAAGTCTTTGAATGAGATAAGTAATATTGTTTATATTAATAAATTTATTTAATAAAATTTTGATCATTTTATGCTAATCAAGAAATTTATTTTTCTAAAGGAATTTTTTTAGGTTAGAAATTAAACATATTTCTGTAATTGTCTGTATGTAATTTTGAAAAGCTCTTTTGTTTTCCTGTTCTTAAACTAGTTTATAAATGAATCAAATAAAAAGCTACATATGTAGTTGAAAATTAAAAGGATGCAATGAAAAATATAATTTCTATTAAAATAATTTTTCTATTTTTGTAAATTTGATCCCAAGTTAATTCTAATTATATTTGGTTGACATCTTTAAAAACACTGTCTGGTTAAAGGTTTCGTTTGAATTTTTAAGTCATAAAATCTTCAGCATTAACTTTGATAATTTTAAGCTACTCTTGGAATCATTATTAATTATTGCTTTTGTCCTTTTAAAATGTACAGTTTTAATGATCAACATGTTGTCCACATTAAAAGCGTTTTTGCAGAAATTTTCTTGATGTGTTATGCAGTATTTTTAATTATCGGTAGATTTTGAGAAATAATTGCAGCACTTTTTATTAATTGTACAAATCCATCACTTACCTGTCACAGCCAAGACACCATCAATATCCATTCCAGTTATATTCTGTTAATTTAGTTTTCTCTTCAATGGCTTTTAAAATGCCATTTCTTGAATGATATAATCATCTATAGTTTTGATTTAAAAAATGTATTGAATGCATTGTATTTGTTGCATCTGTAATTTCATCAGAGCATAAAATTTTTAATTTCCTAAACTTTTGATAGATTTTACTATTATGAATCTTCCTTTTGCAAGTTGAAATTAGGCTCAATGAAGAGCAGCTCAATTCCCATGCTGTAAAGCCACTACGCTCCCAAAAGCCTACACCCATAATCATTTATAGATATTTCTTGCAATCACCAAAAAATTCTACAAATACACATAACATTTGCTTCTTTCATTAATATTAATTTGGCAGCTTATAATTGCTCATGGAACCCATTCAAATGTACTCATTTCAACAAGCAGATAATATGTTGTATGGCAAACGCTGGAAACTTAATGTGTATAATTTATTATATGTCAATAAATAACTACTCACACTCATATGATTTAGTTTGCAAATTAAGAATGGCCATATTCATAACCATCCTGGCTGTATACAAGCTGTTGCATTCATTTACCTGAAGGAGTGAAAATAAAAATACAAATTTCTTCTTTGCAGCTACAATCTACAAGAACAGATTTCATACAAATGAAAGCGGGTTGCATATTTCATAATAGAATAGCAATTAAAATTTGTTAAAAATCCTTCTTCATAAAAATTACATTTATTTTGAAATAGCAAAGGTGTACTTAATTTTCCCGATTTAATTAATAATTTTATCTATTTTGTTTATACAAATTTCATTTAGGGAATAGTAGCACATTTATATTGAGAAATTGAAAGAATTGCTTACATTTTGTTTTTCTTCCCCTTGATTACTGTTTTGGTTAAGTACAGTATTCATTACAATACATTCAGTAACTTGCTTTTTCATTGAAAAGTAATGAATTACTATTATGTAGGGGAGACCTGTGTACATAGGGCCACCCCATTTTATTTGAATAATATTTAGTTCTTAAGTTTTAAAACTCAGTTGGGTGAAGGACAACACCAGTTCCTACTTTGGCATTCATTTGAAATTTTACAAAAGAAAGCTGTGGCAAGTCATAAATGAAAAACAGTTTTACATAGTCTGATGTAAAATTTTACAGTTCATCTCTTTTTATTGTTGTACAAAGATAAGTCAAATATTTTTCTTAGAATTCTAGTACGTAATTTTGTTTGTAACATTAAGTACTAAATTAGATTTTAAATAAATCCCCTCTCCATGTGGGTTTTTCTGCAGAAGACATTTTGTATGAAATTACCTAGTCTTGTACCTAGGGCCATGGCCCTAGGTGCAATTGCAATTAATATTCTTTATTATTATTTTATTAAAAATAGTTTTTATAATAAAAGGAGGAAAGTGGCCTTAATTATCTGAACCATTTTGATTTAGTCAATTTTTTGATTATAATTGGATGTTATTTAAATGAGAGGAGTGTATATTTTGTTCAGAAACTTTCAATATGCTTGATTTATAAAAAAAATATGTTTGCTACCATTATTATTATTCAGGATTATTATTTTGTTTACACAAACATAAGAATTCATTTAATATAAAAAAATTCTTTATAATTACAAAAACAGAAACATAATTCTAAATTATTTCTAATAAGCATAATTCTCGAAGTAAATCCAACAGAGGTGAACGAAAACCAGGTAGAGGTAAAATCTTGACTGACACTCCAGAAAAAGAATAAATCAAAAAATTGCGAAAAGAAAACTTGTGAAAAAACCTGAGTTTGAAATTAAGGCAACTTCATCCAAAGAATTATCAGATATTGAAGATTCTCATTCCACTGATGATGCAAATTCTACTGTAGCTGATGTAAGGAATATTGAAAAAGGGGGGCTTTTTGTTTAACAAAAATACATGTCAAAAAAACTGAACATTTTTATGTGACAGAAATAATAGATGTTAAAGAACACTATAGTGTTAAATTTCTGAAGAATATTGCACGTTTAAATAAGTTTCTTTATATGATAAAGAAGGAACTTATGAAATTGACAACAGAAATATTGTGTTCAAATTGCCCAAACCACAATCTGTTGGTGCTTCAAAGCAACAATGTATGCAGCTCACTTTTGTAAACAGTTTTTTAAATTATAATGTTAAATGAAAGCACGTGTAATTCATTAATAATTTGGCACATCACAAATTAAATAGTTTCATGATAAATCAATATATTAGCTGATATTGATTCTTTTATTAAATTCATGTGTGTATGTTTGTTTTCTATTGATTACAGAGTGAAACCTAAGTTCCAGGGAAAGGCCCTAGGTACAGCAGCTGCTGGCCCTAGGTACAATGACATCATTGTACCTAAGGCCATTTGTGATTTTTTTTAAAAAACCTTTTACTGCACAGAATTTATTATTTTAAGTACTTATATTATATCTCCTATTGGTTGGTAGTTAGTATAATGATGAATGCATATCAGTTTCACATTTTTAAAGAGGCCAGTGGCTCTGTTTTCGTGCATTGAAAAAAAGTGGCCCTAGGTACACAAGTCTCCCCTAAATATTGTTTTCACAGTAAAATGAAGAATATAAACATACTCCATTTGATTAACATTTTTAATAGCTCAGTCAAAAGCTTCTGAGGGAAGTTAGTCTATATTTTTCTTAGACTTGATAGCTTTTGTCTCCTTTCCTTAATTTCTGAAATTGAGACATGCTGTTGTCAATTACATGATCCTCATAAAGCATTTTACTGCTATCCTTTGTAGAACTTGTACCACAAAAATCTCGTACACTTTATCTTTTGCTATATTACTCTTGTTAAACATGTTTATACAAATCTGTAAAAAAAACTGTGCATTTATGTGCAAATTATGTACTCATTTTATTGGCCAAAAACTCTTGCGACAGCCATAAGTGACATCAATTTTACACAAAATTTGCTTCTCAAAAAATAAGTTGAACTTTTCTTATACTTGATACATATTTGGTTTCCTTATATTGTAAAATTCTTGTAAATCCAAATTTTCTTACTGTTACTATAATACAATTATGTTTAAAATTAAAATAATTTTCACTGACAGAATTCAGAGATTATATCCAGTATTGAACTGGTTTTAATGTTATGTGTGGTCATAGATTGTGTGATGTAATACAAAAAAGAATAGGTTAATAGGGAGTACAATCCCTACCAACATCTCTACGGCTTTCAAAGCATGAATTCATGCCAGGAAAGGAACAATTAATGAATCAATCCCATTTTCAGGATTTTAGATCCTAAATAATTCTGAAACAAGAAAGCCATAATACAATTCCTCTCCCATGTAGGCTTTTGAGGTTAAGGTCTAGTGATGGTTCTGACCAGTCTATCTGACTAATATTCTCACTTTCTAGAAATTCAGCCAAACAAGCTTTATCATCCATAAAAATAATATTGGGGCTAATTACACCCCTATAAAGATGAAATGTCATATTCCTATATCCTCTGTTAAAGACATGGAAATCTGCAAGAGAGAGTCCAAATGCTGTCTGTATGGACCATCTACTGTTCACTGTCCTTTCTCGGATATTGGAGAGTAAGAATATATAGTGAGTCCCTTTTTCC
Organism: Trichonephila inaurata madagascariensis; assembly: GCA_019973955.1. NCBI lineage: Eukaryota > Metazoa > Arthropoda > Arachnida > Araneae > Nephilidae > Trichonephila > Trichonephila inaurata. The sequence continues at coordinate 240,846 of BMAV01011783.1, read as the reverse complement.
CTCCAGGGGAAGATGCTTCAAGAATCGATGATTGGGCTGAATCTGGTCTTGTCAGTGGCTAGAAAATCTCCCATTTATTTATCTCTGCACCATGCTACATGAGCTCTTCCGTGCATAGAAGTGGATGAGATGCAAGTAGCGGATATCCTTGCAAACAGACTCCTTTTGCGGTAACACTTGAAACTTGGGTTTTTGTGGCCACGTGAAGTTCCATTGTATGCTATGCATTAAAGTGATCTGTGCAGCTTCAAGTCTCCTAATGATGCACCACCTCTTTCCATTATCCATGTTTTGCAGCTACTAATTTTAATTCTTTGCTTTTAAATAACCAAATTTTGCACACACATGTAAAAAAACCACCATTGAGAGTCATTAAGGTGTAAGCATTCAAATCATTTTTTCCTCAGATGCACGTGTACATTTAAGCGTAATCGTCACGAATTAAATTTTATCTTAGTTTGGAAGCATTAGTTGTTTCTTTTGTTGAATATTTATCAAGAAATTTACTAAATGCTAATTCTCTTAATTTGGAACACCCATGTGGTTAAAAAATATTTTAGATCAAAATGATTATCCAGAATCGTGTCTAGAATTATAGGACTGTTTGTATGTGTGTGTGTGAGGTAGTAAGTTAAAATTCTTAATCCTTTTGTGTTACAACATTAAAAATAAGTGACAAGTTAGGGTGATTAATTTAAATACTTTTATTTTGAAATGTATGTAATAAAAGGGTTATTAAATGTTTTGCAGATGAATCACCTGCAAAAATGAGTTTTATATATATCCCTGATTGTTTTCCTGAATAACTAAAATTTATAATTAAATTCAAGTAAAATTTAGAATACTAGAAATTTTTTTCTCTACTTAATTATGCAGAAAAAGAAAATTGTGATTCCATTATGAGAAAATTTATTAAGTTAAATAAGTTAAATATAATTAAGTTAATTTATTAAGTTAAATATAATTTTTTTTTTCTTTTCATCCCCTCCCTCTGTATTTTGGCAGACCCAGCCATTGTTGAGACATAAGAGGTAACTCCATAAAGTATGTGGTATTTAGTTTTCTGCCTAACAATATTATGAGTGATTATAATATTGTCAGGAGATAGGGTTCTTTCCTATGTCTATACAACACCTATGTCTTGCCTATGCAATGGCTAGGTCTGCCAAAATGAGCCCATTTGAAAAAAACAATAGCTAGGTTTAAAAGGGAGGGGCAACATATTATTTAATCGTAATTAATGCTCTTTTAAGTGGTCTTAGTTCAATTGAAAAAGTAGCTCAAAGGTATTTTCTAGTGCTTTTTAATTCCAAAATAATGTGGTACATATTTGTTAATATTCCTGTGAATTCTCTCCCTCCTTCATGCTTATTTTACAAAGTAAAAGGCATTGTATTCCTTATATGATCAAAGAGCCATCATTATCCAATCAAAGTTCTATTCCAAGATAGCTAGTGAAGAGAATCAATCTTTGTGATATTGTTGTGGAATCACCAGAGTTAATCTCTCTTAATTGTCCAATTTTTATAATTCCAGCATGTTTCAATATATTTATTGAAAAAACGTATCCCTACATTTGTCAAATCTATAAATTATATCTCATTTATAATAGCATTGTTACCCATTATGTTAACCTGACAGCTTGACCCATTAAATCCATTTTATAACAATAGGCATAGGCTGTGGAATTGAATTAAATATGAATCATTATAAGACAAGGCCACATATTATACTCTAAGCAGATAACAATATCTTAAAACCCTATTAGTTCTTTTACAAAATATACTATAGTATAAATTATGAAAGACTTTTGTAGGCAAGTAATGTCCCAAATCCTTCAGTTACACCATGTTGTAAGTATTCATGATGGCATGTGCTCATATCAAATCATAAATTTTGAATCCTTGACATTCCGCATTAAGGGTATCAAACTCAAAGGCTAACTTGGGCCAAACAAACAAAAGTTAACTTTAAGTGGACTGCAAAAAAAAAATCAATAATAGAAAGGTAAGTTTATTTTGAATAATACATTAAAATAAACAAGAAAAATTAAATGTTTACGTCCTGACACTTGACTTTGCTTTTCTGCTACTATCTTTCCTGTTTCGGGAGAAATTTTGATATTTTATTATTGTGTGCGGATATACTGACCGGGCTGCAAGTTTGACACCCCTGTTCTACACCAATGGCATGTTAATGCAGAATGGGGATGTGAGATTTATGTGGAATGAAGTTAATCACACATATCTTCATGTGGTAAAATATAAAAGAATAATGAAATATCAGTGTTATATATATATTTTTTAAAAAGATTTTAATATGAGAAGGCTTTTTTTGTGGAAATTCAGATAGATGAATTTGTATTTCCTTATATGCTATTTAATTCATGTTTTCCTTATTGAAAAATGCGAGTTTTTTTTTTTTTATCTAAATAAGAGAAAAATAATTCCTCTATCAACATACTGTTAGAATGTTGTGGAAAGTTCAAATCATTTTAGTTTTTTGTAGTTGAAAATTATAAAGTTCATATTTGTATAATTTTGTGATTGATTTACATCAATACAAACTTTTTTGAATATTTTATACAGTGGATGTTAAACTAGCTTTGTTTTTTTAGGGGGACAGGGGGGATTTATTTTTTAAAAAATAAGTTATTTTTATTAACAATTAAAGTTTACGATATTTTGCATAAAAGGAGGTTATGGCAGAATTTTACATTCTGGTTTGTAAGCTGAGTTTGAATCACAGAGCATATTTTTAAAATGTTTCTTTTATGATTTTGTGATTCATGAATAAAAGTGAGAAATTGTCTGTCCCATTATTTTCCGTAGAATTTCAACATTTCATAATATTATTACTTATAATAGTTACAAATTGTATTATTTGATGATTATATTATTATTTCATAAAATATTTATTTACAAGAATATAAAATACTAAATTTCAGAATATTTTGAGTCTGACACAATTATTATTATTTTTTTTTTAGAATTTAGTACTTATGGGGGAGGGGTTACTATGTAGGCAGAGTTATATATATATAAAGGTGAAAACCATGATTATAATACAACTTAATTTTGAGGGGCAGTATTTATCTTATATTTGCTCAATAAACAAAATATTTTATTCACCTCATTCTTTTATTTTTATTGTGAACTGTTAATAAAAATTATTTCTTTTACAGGCTGTGTGTTGTATTGGCAAGTTAAATCTACAAGACAAGGCTTATGAGAAAATTAAAAAAATGCTAATTCTTCGCAATGCTGATTTGTTAAAAAAATTAAGAAATCAAATTCTAGGTTTGTATAAATTTTTTTTCTTTTATGAATTGACCTAAATATTCCTAAAAAATAAACTTAAATAAAAATATTGTAATATAATTTGTTGGTTAATAAACAAAGAATTTTCTTCTAAATCATTTTATTATTACCGTAAAATCCGGCATATAACGAGCAATTTAACTCAAAAAAAATCAGAATGAAATTCACGGGTGCGCGTTATATGCCGGGTATAAAAATGTGAACCTTAAAAAAATGGGCATGGAAAAAAATTAGACTTCTACATATATCAAAATACTTATTATTTAAAAGAAATGACATCTTTTTTAACTTAAAGTATATTATAGTTCTCGAAGTATACTATTTTTTTCTAAAGCTTGGAATAAAACCTCGAATAAAGGACTTAAAAACATAAGAGCATTGCACGTGCATATTTGAGGTTTCATCTTAAAATAGGTGTGCACGTTATACTGCAAATATACTTAAAAGTATAGGTGCGTGTTATACACCGGATTTAACGGTAAATTACATTGTATTCAGAGCCGATCCTGGCGGCCACGTATAGTTCTATCAATCAAGTAAATTTTTTACGAATTTCGTCAAATAAAACTTTTTTATAAATCGAATAATTATGCTGAATTTTAAATAATTGGAAAATCAAAATAAGTCCTGATTTTCTGATAGCGTAGCATAGTTTAAGAAAAATAGAATGTTAGTGCACAGTGTGTTGGTCCATTTTCCATTAATGTCTATTCTTTTACACACATCCTTTATTTAGTAGCAAAATAAAATTCATGGCAGAGGCTGTAATAGGAAAGGTTCTTTTGCTTAACAACAACACTTTTATGGAGTGTTTAAATTCAAAATGCATTTGGGGATATTAAAAATTTTCAGTTTAATAATAGCCTTACAATTTTACAAAAACAAAGTAGGGAAAGAAGGAATTTTTGTGTTTCTTTAAATTTTTATTTATGTTTTATTTATTTTTTTTTTTACCCTTACACAGGTAGATGAGTTTATAATGTCAATGTTAAGTGTTAGTCGAAATATGAAAAATTCTCTAGAAGGGCAGCACATTAGGTCTTTGCATATGTGTAACTGATTCCCTAGGAATGGCCCTGATAGCATCATCAAATTATGTACTTTTCTTCACAA
>BMAV01011783.1:203263-229515 GCA_019973955.1 Trichonephila inaurata madagascariensis | reverse complement strand
ATGGATATAAGTTTACAAACCAATGGTATGATAATTTTTATTTTGTTAAATGAAATTGTATATTGTACCTTCATATTATCAAAAAAGGTTCATTGTATTCAATGTATTTAATATTCCATTATACCTATAATTCACTTCCAATTGTAGGATCATGATATTCTGGGAAATTTGCTTTTATAATAAAGATGTAAATTGTAATTATTTTTTTTATTTGGTTTTCTGTCAAAAAGTGAAAGAAAAGTTTTCACAAAAAAAAAAATGCATTTTTCTTTTTCCGAGGGGAAAAAATTGAAAATCATTTGACTTAATGCTCCATTTTTAATGATAGAACGAAGAAATTTTATTATATTTCTACAATAGTAAATGCTCAATTTTTGACTATACCATTCAGTATACTTGAACTTTTTTTCTTACAGCTATTGATTTTGATTTTTTTTATCAGATGCATTAAAAGATAATCTTATTTTAATTGTATCATATAATTCAAAAGCTTTCAACTGCTTTTACAAGAAATCTATTTGCTGTTACATCCAAATCTAAAAGTGTTGAAGCATGGTGAAAAAACTTCCTAAGAATTTTTGAAATTTTTGTTTTAAATAATAGAATGAGTGAGCACTCACTTAGTTGACATATTATGTACTGAGATGATGTCAACATAGAAAAGCTTATTGTCCAATGAATATAATCTTGTGCAAATACTTTGATTATATGTTTTAAGAAAATTATATAAGCCATTCTAGTGTAATATTTCAATTTGGGAATATATCTGTATTGTTTGTTTCAATGTATCAAATCATATTTGATACATCAAAAACTGAGCTGATTTTTTTCATCTTACTGTATGTTGTCAATGGAATTTTGCTATTCTGATTTTAATCTAATTTTCTATTAGTAAATTTTATTAAAATTTTCTTTTTAAAATAGGTGATTGATTTAATACAAATCACTGCAGGGCTGCTGTAGCCCAGTGATCAAGGTATCGGATCATGGCAGGCATGTCATGAGTTCGAGCCCACTACCACTAAAGACCCGCCATGCATGGGAGCGATGCACAATAAATCTGTCGAGAGCACAAGTGTCCTTCTGTTGGTGTGATGTGGTAGTTAGGAGAGAGGGGGTACCACCTCAGGTGTCGTTATATCATAAAATATATTTGTATTAAAACAACTGATAATGTGGATTCTCTAGTATGGCTTCTAGATGATTCAATACTTCTGTTTCCATCATTCTGGAGAAAGACAATCTAATATTAATTTTCAAAACTTTTTTATGATCATTGAAATAATCAACTATTTTTAGTTAATTAAATTTATATATATGTCAGGTTTGAAAAGTTTAGGTTCAAAATTAAGTAATAAATAAAAATAGAGCTAACTCTTTACCATCGCTTAAGGATTTGTGGGTAAATAAGCCTATTTAAAGGTGGAGCGAGCGCTGACGAAGAAGAACGCATACTCGAAAAGGCTTAGCTGGTGACTCCTGGTCGAATTGGTTGTTAATGGTTCTACTCGGTTACGCGCCAAAGGGCCGCCATGTTGGATTTTATGTGATTGAAGCGAAATAGTTATAGAGATGAGATGCCTTCCTCATTTTACCAGCAGGCCTGGGGCCTGTCATATATACTTATTGATTCTAAATCTAATCTGTAGATTTTCCAAACAGAAGCAATATAAATTTGGAAAATCATCTTAAGGTCCATTACTGAAGTTGTAAAATAGTAATTGTTTTTGATTAGCATTCCCGATTTTAACTTTTGAATGTGAATTGATTCCCTGACCTTTAATTAATTTTTTTGAAAAAATTTTATCAACTTGATTAATATCGATATGTAGTTGATAGCTATACTAAAGACATGTATATTCATATTGTTACGTAAAATCCTAGGGTTCGAAGATTTTATGCAAAACAATCACAAAGAAAATAAACAGTTCTTCAAGAGCGATGCGAATTTATTAACAAAAATCCAATCCTTTAAATACAGGATTCAGAGTAAATATCCGAAGGTCTTCACGCCTTCAACAGCAATCAAACACAATAGCCAGTATTTAAAAATACACGTAAGTAAAGATTATTCACAAGCACAGCCGAGCTAATCGCTAGTCAAAACAATTCTCACTACTCGCTGGTTTAATCCAGACTCACCAGTTGCGGCTGGCACTCTGCTTTTTAGCGCAGCAGAAACTTCTAGAAATATAACAGCTTGTGTCATTGAACGTGACACTAGTGGAGAGATCCACTACTTTCTAGAAGATTCCAGAGGGTTCCGAACTCGCCAACATGTTCGCAAATGGCGCCAAAAATGGCCTCCTTGTTAGCAAAAAATGATGCCAACCTGGCTCTACCGTCAAGATTTGGCCAAGTTCTCATTGAATCGCCATTATAACGTAAAGGGCGGCATTGCTTGCGAATAGTACAATTTTAACATGAAATAAATATAACATAGAGCAATATAAATGCATTAACCCTTTGACGTGCAGAAAAATAAATTTGCTGAATTTTTCAAAATAAAATTAATAAATGCTATGTATAGAACCTAAGAACAGAGAAAATACCTTTAAAAAAAATTACAGTACATTCCTCCCCGAGGGGGGAGGTGGTTTCATAGGAGTACCACCGCGCACTTACGACATAATTCTCGGATGAACAATATGTGATTTCGATCAGATTTGTAAGATTATTCTTTATATATTTTGTAATAAATTTACTAAAGCATGCAATATTAAGTATTAGAATTACATTTTGAATGTTAAATATTACAAAATATAACTATAAGAGATTGAAATCACAACTTCAATAGCCAGATTTTTCATTGTTTCTTTATTATTAAATTATTAAAACATGCAATAATACTGATTAAAATTATCTTCAAAAGATTAAATATTAGCAAATTTAATTGAAAGAGGTAAGCAAAATTAATATTAAAAGAAATAGTATCAGCTATATTAGAACATATATTCACCATCCAAAAAAAAAAAATTCGACCTACCTTCAGTATAAAAAGAACGTAAATGAGATGAGAAAAAATTTCCATTCGAGAAAAACATTACCATTTCAATATAAACAAAATCCCCACCCCCAAAGCAATGGCAAAAACCCCATAAATTATTAGTTACTTCACTGCCTGAGTCAGAAAAAAGAAAAACAAGGGGGAATATCTCTTACGCGTGTGTGCTACAAGTCGGACATTTTTCATGTTCTAAACGCATGGTGGTATCCCTATGAAACCACCACTTAGAAGACTTATTACGAGACAGTTCTTTTTATAATTTATTCTATAAATTAGTTATGCTATGAACAGCATATGCAGCGAGAATGTACATAACTTACTTTGAATATTTATCTGTTTTTATTTGCTAAAGAAACTTTTTTTTAAAGTGTTCAAAGCATCACGATGCATTTTTCTCACAGAAAGAAGAGTTTTTTGTAAAGTGCTGACATCTAGTATCTTCTATGAAAGATAAAAGATATCAGTAGAACTATTGGTTTCATTCAAATACCACTGTGCATTTAGAGGTATTTTTTAGGAAATGGTGGTTTTGGAGAGATACCACCGTGCGTTAAGGGGTTAAACACTCAAATACAAATTATTTACACTATTTACACAAAATTCGTAACAATATATTTATTAATATGCATTTTTTGGCATTATTGATTTTTTGAAAAAAATTTCCCCTATTTGATTTAACTTACTCTTTGAAAGCTCTCAGAATGTGAACTAAAGTCATGTTCTCAGTAAAGCAGACTTGCAATATAACTTTTTCTTATGAATTATTGGTTAAAGAGATCGACTTAAAAAACATTGTTTTACACAATGCTATGTTTTAAGATGACTGTGTGAAAGAAGCCTTGAATTATTATTTCAAAATAGAAGTATATGGACTATTTAAATAATGAACTGCATAATTTTGTTGAGATATAATTGAAAATAAAATCTAAACTATATTACAAAGAGATATATTTATAACATTCAACTTTGATCAATATATATATACACACACTAGCTGCATGGCCCGGCGTTGCACAGGCTTTCTCTACTTTTGTAAATTTTCCCTTTCCTTCAAAAAGTCAGCACTTCTAATACTCTTTTTTCCCCCTCCTCCACTTAGCCTGGCATTGCTCGGGATTTTACCGAAGGTATAACTTAAAATTCCCTGTTTCGAAATTTTTTCGCTTCTTTGTCAAGCAGGTTTATTCCCCCCGGCGTCGCACGAACATTTTAAATGCATAACATATTGTCATGGAAATTCCCCTTCCCCTCTTGCTATCAGCCCTTCCAGGTGTGTGATTTCTATATTAACGTCATTACAAAATTCTCATGGTAATTTCCCACAATTAATAATTATTGCCCTTTTAAAATTTTGGCTACAGCTGAAGACTTGCTGTTGAATCTGTCGAAAGTTTAAACATCCTAGCATTGGTGTGCTATGGTAGTTAAGAGAGATGGGTGCCAGCTCAAGTCTCATCCTCGTCACTTGACAATGGCTCAAGATGTCGAGGTGCGTCGCCAAAAGCTCTCGAGTAAATGAATAGTGGAACTCTAATATTCACTCACTCACTTTGCAACTTTTTAAGCCTTGGAAATGAAAATGTACCTTTTTTAAAAAAAAGCTTTATGTTGAAAAAAGTAAGAATTTTTATAATTACAAAATTTCACAACTATATTAAATGTTGAATTAAAATTGTGACCATTTTTTGAAATGTTCGATTAACGGGGGAAAAGTTTCATGCAATTATATTTATAAATGAAGAAGTTATAAAAAATTTGAATTTCATAAAAAAAAATTTTTAAAAAAAACGTGCTGTATTGTGACAAAATAAAATTTTGAGTATTTTTTAAAAAAATCATAAAAATTAAGCGATGATGTTTTGAACCTAGGTACAAATGGTAGTAATCGAGCACTCTGCCGGTCAAGTCAGGAAATTCTTGGAATAAAGGAAGAGATATTCAATTTTGCCAAACTGGTGATTTTCAATATTTATAGGCGCACCCTTCTTTTCTAGTGTAACCTTTCTTATCAAACGTGACAGGCTGAGTGGAAAACAATTGTTTGCCGCCAAACCCTGGGCTATTGTAAAATTGCATTTTTTGTTAAATTTCTAATTTTTTTTTTTTACGGCTTTATTTTTAAGTTAATACCTTAAAGCTTCATATATCGATTTCAAACTACTGTAATTTTTAAACAAAAAATGTCACAAAAATAATGCTTAAATATTTCTCACAAAGAGGGGGGGAAAAAATGAAAGACTATTTTTTTTTTAAAAAAAACCGTAATTTCTAAGTAATTTTTTTCAATCTTTGTACAGATTACGGATAATATTGTTCTACACACGGAAAAAATGTTTAGTGAGATTATTTTTATAAATAAAGAAGTTATTAAGTGTTTAAATAAAATTTTGAGTATTTTTTGAAAAATCGTAAAAGTTTTTGACCTTTCTATTTTTGAAATGACTGATTCTAAAAGAGAAAAGTATGAACTTTTTTAGAGTAGAATATCATTTCATTATCGCGTAAGAAAATGCAAACGAAACGATTTAGAAATCATTTTCATAAAAACGTATGGATTTTGACTCATTTTAGAAAAAATTGTAAGAGATAGAAAATATCTTTATTTTGTAAAATAAATACCGTATCATGGCGAAGTAAATTATCTTTCCGATTCTATAATTATTTTTTGTCTGAGTCTCATAAAAAAAAATTAGATCGTATTTTAAAAACTTTGGGGATAAATAAAAAACGTCGAAAAATTGGAGCTTTGCTAAATTTGTCCCGAAAAGCCGCTCGGTGGTAAAAAATGCCAACAGGGGTAAAATAATTATGCGTTTTTAAGTTTTTAAATAATATCTTTTTAACTCTAATTGCAATATCAGAATATAAATGGTCAGAACGTATTCCTCGGATCATTCCCGAGCTTTTGGTACCTTCAGTGAGTTTCTACGTCGTGCGGTTCGTGAGAAGATAGATACACATAGATAGTCAGATAAATACGTTTGTTTACGAATTTTAATAGTGTAGATATATATTTATCCCAATAAAATAGTAACTTAATAAATTGAGCTTTTAGTGTAAATAAGGATTTTTATTTTCTACAGAAAAAATGCCAGAGGAAAGTTCTATGACTCCAACAGATGCTCCTAAACAATCACCGAATACTTCTACAAATGCAGCAAAAAGAAGAATGGATTTCAGAGGTATGTGAATATTTTTGATTAATAGTTTGTTGTATTTATTGTTGTGTGTAAGCAAATTATAAACTGAGTAATCATAACTTTAAATGAAGAGTTACTATAAAATTTTGGAAACATAATGTTTATTATTAAGATGTACAGCAAATATATTTAAGATAGATTATGAGTTAATTTTCATATGAGATATATAAATATTTCTAAATGTTCATATTTTTTACCATTTGCGGATTATAGCAACAGGTTAGTTTGAAAGTATTTTTTTTTCAGATTGTTCTGTTAATTACATTGCAGTAATTGTTAACTATGTTGTTCATCAAATGTATTGATGCTATTATTGAATTTAATAATTTAAACTAAAACTGGGAATGTCATATTAATGAAAAACAATGAATTAATTGGTCATTTAACTGATATTTGAAAATAAAAATTACTGAACATTTATAAATATTAAAACAATATTTATGGTGTCTGCTCAATTTTTCAATTTTTGTATTTATAACTAATTGAAATACAGGTTATTTATGCTAGTTAAGTTTAAAAAACTCATTAGTCCAGCAATAAAAAACATAGCTTATTAATAAGTGCTAGACAACAAAAAAATTAGAATAATTTTTTTAATAAGGGCTCACTTTTTTTAAGGACTTATTTTACAGTTAATTGCAAATTGATGTCAAACAAAAAAAATAGATTTGACAAAAATTTATCCTTTAATCTAAAAAAGAAAATTAACATGCCAAAAAAAGGAAATAGAATGAAAATAATATGGGTACCAATTATATCAGAGCAGTAATAGTCATAGTTTAATAAACAGTGTTGAAAGTCTTTCCATTTGTGACTAAAATATATAAATTTTCATCCCAGCTGTCTTTTGAAACAGATAAAAAGCCAAATCAATTTAGTTTGGGAATCTGCTATCACTAAGCATTTCATATAATGTGTATGAGGCTGTTATAAACTGATAAAATAGACTGCTGCAATCAACATTCCAAGGCAGAATAGAACATAAATTCTGTTGCCAAAACTAAAATATAATTTTGGGAAAATACTTGATTGCAATTATTTATTTGAAAAAGAGAGAGAATAGTATTGAAGTTACAAAGTACAAACAGATTAATAGATTGTTACATATTTCATAATCATTATCTATCTCCAATATACTGTACTGAAGATTACATTCTTAGAAACAATGTTAAATTTCAACTTTGTCTCAAAAAAAAAAATGCTTCAACGTTAAATTTTTTAAAAATCTTGACAGGAATTTTGAGAATATACCATCATTCATAGTTTCAACAAAGAAGGTCTTAATAAATAATATTCAATGTCTTTCCAGGTGTAAAGTGCCACACTCGTGGCAGACTCGCTAAATGCAGTGAAAGCTGTTTAACATGAAAGTGAGAAAACTGGAAATATTTTTTGGTGTTAAAAAATATTGCAAAAAAACATATATTCAACAAGATTAAGTTTATTAGAGTACATTGTTTTGTAATTATGCATGTATTTAATAAAAAGCAATGATAGGAAATTTAGTAATACCAAAATTTTTACAGATTTCTGTTTTTGATCAATATCCTTAAGAAGCTCCAGCTTCATTTTAAGCAAAATAGCATTTTGCTTTTCCTCCGAGCTCCTATATGCTCATTAAAAAAAAATTCTTCTAGAATGGGAAGGGGGGTTGTGGAGGCTGAACCAAACTCCCAGGTTTGTACTCACACTGTGATGTATTCATCACCAAATTCCAAAGCCAACTGATGTTTTTGTTAGTATTTATAGGGGTGGAGGGTGAAAGTAGCTTAGATAGACAAAATTGGCTTGTGTCACAGGCTGTTCCGAAGATATTTCAAGACCAAGTTAGCCTTCTTTTTACAAAACTTTCTAAACTTGTGGGTTTTTATTTACCAAACAATTTAGGTTGATGGAGAGGCTTGTTAATGCTCTGTGGATTTGGTCAGCATACTTGTGTGAAAAATTATTTTCCTCTATGAATTTTGTAAAACCTACAAACAGAAACAAATTTGAGAATGAATTAATGAGTTAAAAGTACTGAATACAAAATGGACACCTGATATTAAGAAAATATTTGAAAGTAAACAGCAAATTTCACACAATGCACTTGTATTTTTATTAATGTCATACTTTTTGTAGCTACTCTTGGCTGCAGACATCGGAATTTTGCACTCCACAGCCAAGTGATGAGATTGATATCAAATCTGACACCCCATTCTATACATATCTGTATAACAAGGTTTATTATATTTATAAAAAAAAAAGTTTAATATTTGTGTTTTTGTTAATTCAAATACTCGCTGCTCAATCTCTGCTAACCAAAGTGTCACCTGATGCAGCAATTCATGTTATTATGCATTGATAACATTTTTTCAGCATCAACCTTTATTTTTTGCACTTTATTTGCAAAATAAGAAGGAAATGTTAATTTTTAAGAGATTTTTAAGTAAGAGCCAAAGATAATCAATTGTTTTCTACTAGCATTTTTTTTTTAAATTATTGGCGCCCTTTTTAACCCCACCCTTCTTTCCAATGACTTAGTGACCAACCAGCTAATATTAAAAAATAAAGAACAAAATCGGATCCACACTTTAAAAAAGCACACCATCCCTGATCTGTCGTAACTTAATTTGATGTTGTAATTTTATTTCAACATCAAATCAGACATATAACGCGCACCGTTACTTTCACGCTACATTTTTTAATTTTAAAGTATATTCGCCGGATAACGCGCATCCCCTTTCTTACAAAGGAACCTGAAATGTATGTGCTCAGTTCGATCATGTTTTGAAGTCATTTATTCAAGGTATTATCTCAGGATTTTTTTTTTTTTTGAAAAAATAGTAAACAACCCTTTAAATTCGTTAGAGATATGACATTTCTTTAAAACAAACAGCATTCTGATCTATCTAGAAGTCAAATTTTTGAATGCTCATCTTTTATTCTTTTTGAAGCTCTTTTCATACTTGGCGTATAACGCACAACTGTAAATTTTGATCTTATTTTTTTGTTAAAAGTGCGCGTTATACGCAGGATTTTATTCTATTTTGTCATGGCATATTCTTTTAATTGATTATTTACGTGTTATGGTGAGAAGTCGGACCTTTTTTTAAAGCATCAACTTTCTAATTTTTCTGATTGCCTCTTTATTATATCTTTCGTTCAATTTTTAAATCTAAAAAATTTATGCTGACTAAATATTAAATATGTTTCAAATATGTATATATGTGCAATTGATGCTGGAGATTAAAAAAGTGCATGTTTCATTCTTAGCTACTTCTGATGCTCATACTTCAGATGAAGACCATCTAATTATTGACTTAAGTGAAGATAGCATGGATTCTGAAGAAAAAAAGGAACAAGATAAAACACCATCAGAAGTAACCCCTGCTATTCCTTTGAACTCTGAAACAGAAAAAGTTACTGTGAAAAAATTTCCTGGTTAGTCCATTTTTGTCTCATAACTGTAAAACGTCTTTGTTTATATTTGAATCTAAAGCATATACAGTAAGACTCCGCCTAACGTTGTTTCATTTAGCCCTGTTTCAGTTTAACGCTCTTCTATTTGAATTGTGGGATTCCCCGAAGTTACACATAGTGGTAGGCTTCCCGATATCCGAAGCAGTTTATCTGTGTTTCTTCTTTCCAGCGGTGTTATACAAACGTATTTTTATCTTTTCAAACATTTGTTAACGTTATTGTAAGTATAAATTTATATAATATAACGATTGCTATAGTGACGAATATTAGGATTTTTAGTTTTTATCGTGGGTGATAACAAAAAACACGAAAATATAAAGCATCAAGAAAAAACAGGAGTAAATTTTGACAGGATTTCAAAGGCAAGACGGGGCATTATGGATGCCTTATCCACTTACCAACAACTTCTTACTGAGCTCAAAAAGAAAACGCAAATTACTTTAGATGCCTTCTTGATTAAAAAGGCAGAAAATTGGAAATACAGAAGATACTGTATGATCTAAAATGTAAACATGCTGACTTAGAATTTTATTTATTTTTATATGTATATTCATTTATTATGTTTCTATATTTGTAAGAAAAACATTTTTGTTTTATTGCTATAAAACACATAATTAATAAATTTCATGGTAAAATACCTGACCAATTTTCTACCCATCTTCCCCTAACCCCCATTATTTACATGAGATAACCTAGTTTAACGCTGTTTCATATTAGGCTCTACTTTGATGGAATGTATACCCTGTGCTCTACTTTGATGGAATGTATACCCTGCGTTAAGTAGGGTCTTACTGTATTGTGAATTATGGACCAGATGGCTCTGAATGGGTGGAGCATAACTGTCACCACGCTCAGACCCCACATGGTCTATCTCGACGAAAACCATATGTAAGGGATTCTGCCTTAGTCTTAATCTTGTTCTTGGCTCCGGCATAACTAGGTGTACTGTTGTATGCTAGGATTTTTTTCCAGAATATATTTCAGTCTAATATTTTAACTTGGTAATCTTTGTTTAAGCTTATTAAGTTTTATTTATTGAAGTTTATCTAATGTTACGAATAATTCCAGGAAAAGACCAACTTGGACTCCAGTATTATTTGAATGACCACACACATGCACCAGTATTATTTACTATATATTTTTAGTTACATTATAAAGTTATAAATTTTTTAATCAATAAAACATTAACAAACAAAATGGAATGCAACTGCAAAAGAGTTAAAGGACTTGATTATGAAGAAGCTTTAACCGTTTTCTTCCTAAATGCACATAACCTCTATTTTTTAAAGACTTTCAATTCTTTTGAAATTGCTTTACATAAAAGTTCATGGAATATAAAATATGTTTCCTTTTTAATTTGTACAGTTCTTAATTATTGTAACTTGTAAAAATTTTAAATAGTTAATAACAGAGTTGTACAAGATTTTAATTCAATTTTCCATAAAATTGTACTTGTCTTATTTATATATATACATATGTGTCCTTCAATATATTTTTATGAATTTTGTGTAAATAGTATAAATTATTTGTATTTGGATGTGTAATGCATTTATTTATATTACTCTGTTATATTTACTTTATGTTAAAATTGTAATATTCACAAGCAATGCTGTCCCTTATGATATAGTGGCAATTCAAGGAGAACTTGGCTATAGAGCCAAGTTGGCATCATTTTTTGCAACCATGTTGGCGAGTTCGGGGCCCTCTGGAAATTTCTGCCAAGCCTATAAATAGAGATGCTCGCCGAAATAAGGATCAGTCTTGATTCAACCAGCGATTTGTAAACTTTTTTGACCGTGATTGCCGATTAGCTCGGCTATGCTTATGAATAATCTTTTACATATGCGTATGTTAGACGCTGGTAATTGTGACTGAGTGCTGTTTATAAGGTGTGAAGACCTTCTGAGATTTACTCTGAATATTGCTGCTGATTCCTGTATTTCAAGGATTTGAATTTCGATAAATTTGCATCACTCTTAAAGAACTGTTATTTTTCTTTGTGACTGTTTTGCATAAAATCCTTGAACCCGGATCTACATAACAGTATTTAATGTTAACACATAATGACTAATTTTGATAATCTCAGGGCAAGTTTAGCCCTTTAAGGATGGAGCAATTTTCTGCGAGCCGCTCACTAGGGACGGGGTGAATGGGTAAGGACTACTCCCTTCAGGATGGGGCGTTTTTGTTGCTAAGCCTAACTTAAGAAAAAAATGCATAAATAATAAAATTTGAGTCCTAACGTCATAATTTTTGGTACCCCTTTAGATTATTACACAAGTTGTCAGTTACATTAAAACTAGAATGTAATAACATTTTTCCTTTAACTTACATGAAATTATATAAGAAAATATGATTTGCCTTGGGAAATAAATTTCGTAAGCCTTATTCATTTTTTTCCAAAATTTTTATTGTTAAAACACATTAATACACTTTCAAATTAATAAAAAAAAATTACGAAAAAGATTGTTTACAAAAAGAAATAGCAAAATTAAAATTAATATTGAGTGTGGAAAATCTCAAAGCATGAAGAAACGCAAAGTCCTACAGTGTATCATTTGCAAGCATAAAATGTTTTTTTTTTTTTATTATTTATTTACACACAGTTTGTGACTATACACTTTAGCTTTTTTCACCCTTTTTGTTCATATTAAGGTTAGGAAAATGCCTTCAAAACAACCAAATAATAACCTGAAGTCAAGGTTTTTGAAATAAGAAAAATACGCGAAATATATCTGAAAACAACAAAATCTTAAGCAGAACTGACGCTAAAACACTGCACATTGTAGTAAAAAAAATAAGAAAAAGTATTCGATGAGTTATAAGAAACGCGAATGTTTCGCCTCAAGAGGAAAGTTTATGAGCCGAACTCTGATTGTTGACCTTTCAATTGGGCGCGGGCGCGGGGGGGAGGGGGGGGGGTGGGTATCAAATCCAGGCAGAATTTAAACTAATTGAAGGTCAGGTTACTCTAGCTACTTTCGATTTCAATATAATGGACATAGGGTGCCATCTAGGGGTCAGTAAAAAATTTTCCAGCTGAAAATGCATATTTGCACTGCCCGTCGCAAAGGGGTTAATATGGTTTTAAGTAGTATAATATGAAACAATAGATGAGGTTATTATCAAATTTTACATTTTTAACGGGATTCTAAAAATATTCTTATATTAATACTTAAATAAAATTGGCTCTAAATTAAATCATGAAAGACTGGAGATAATGGGGAAGTACATTGACCTTCATTGATTATCTTTCAGTTCCAAGATTTAATCAGTGGTTTGAATCTTATAAAATACATTTTTAGTATTTAAGAAAAATTTAGCATAATTTTTCTTTGTTATATTAAGTATAAATATTTAAATGTGTTAAAAATAAAAATAGATTTTTTTTCTTGATAACTATATTTTTGTAAGTAAACTTTAATACCTTTTCAATTTTTTTTTTTTTTTAAAGAAAAGTAAGCTATAGGTGAAATCATGAAATGGATTTCTCAAATTTAAAGCTACAAGGAGTGATCAAATGAAAAGGTACAAAACGACAGGGTGGGTACAAATGTAGACTTTATTCAAAATATACACCATAGTCCTGAGCACAACGATCCCACTGATGAACAAGCTGCAGGATTCCTTGTTCCCAGAATTCCTGTGGCTGTGACGAGACCCAGTCCTGTACAGTGTCCTTGAGTACGTCGTCCAAGTTGAAGCGCTTCCCTTTCAGGTGTTTCTTCAGTGGACCAAACACATGGAAATCGCAGGGCGACACATGTCCGGACTGTAGATCAGATGGTCCAACGTCTCCCATTTGAACTTGTCCAGTTCCAGTTGTGTGACTCAGGAGACATGTGGACGCGCGTTATCATGGAGTAGAACCACACCTTCCGTGAGCAGCCCCCGTCTTTTGTTCTCGATGGACCTGCGTAGGCGTCGTAGTGTCTCACAGTACACATTGGAGTTAATGCTTTTTCTGTGCTCGAGGAATTCCAAAAGTAGCAGACCTTGAACGTCGAAAAAGACAGTGAGCAACACCTTGCCTGCTGACTTCACGGCTCTCAACTTTTTAGGGGGAGGTGACGACGCATGCTTCCACTGCATACTGTCCTGCTTTGTCTCTGGCTCGTAGTGATGGCACCAGGTCTCATCGCCTGTGACGATCCACTTCATGAAAGCGGGGTCTTCCTGATACCGAAACACATGTTGCAGTGCTAGTCCGCAGTTTCTTTTGCTGGTCGGTGAGCTGTTTCGGAACCCAAGCGGCACACTCCTTCCGAAATCGCAACCTGTCATGAACAATTGTCCACACAGTTCCATAGCTGACATCCACCTTCATCGCCAACATTCGCAATGTGACACGCCAATCACTTCTCACTAGGTCGTCCACCTTGTCGATGAGATTGCTCGTGATGACAGTGTTTGCCTGGCTTGGTCTCTGGTCATCATCCACACTCTCACGGCCTGCACAAAAACGGGCACTCCATTTTCTGACAGACTTCTCAGAGACACATTTCTCCCCGTAAACGGTCACCATCCGCCGATGAATAGCTGCCCGTTTTTCACCCTCTGCTGTCAGAAATCAGATAACACTTCGCTGCTCCTCAATCGTCAAATTTTGCAACGCGAACGCCATCCTGTCCTCATACGGACTGCCGCATCATTTGGACGCTGCTTTTTATAAGAGCCTTTGCTCTCTCCTGCGCATTTGGATGCCCGCGCATGATCCGATCCCAGTCAGAGACTCCAATGGCATCCCGAGATGTCTCGCTACGTTCTCCCATGGCGGAATATGCAAATATTTAAATGTTTCATTTTTATGTTGTTTCGCACCTTTTCATTTAATCACCCCTTGTATCTACCACAGAAGTTTGATTACTTGTTTTACAAACCTCATGTTATAAAAGTAAACATCAATAATAAATAGATTTTAAACTGTTTATATTTTCAAGTAACTTTATTTTTTCTTAAAATTTTGTTAGATTTTATAGATGTTTTTGTTTAAAAGTAATTCTTTATGCTTCTAATTCTCTCCCCAACCTAACTCTCATTTATTTGTTTTTTATTTATTTTTTAGGTCTTATACCATTATTTACATCAGAATTCTATAAAAATGGAAAAGAAATCGAAAAAATAAGACCTAAAACTGTTTCAAGGACTAATTCTTTTGAAGAAGATAATAAACCTGATGATTCACTTTGCATAATAAATCCAGTATTGACTGCTAAAAAAACCTCAGTTTCTAGTCTTCCAGCATTGCAGCCTGGTATGGACACTTAAATGTTGTCAGTAGACATTATTTAGTAAATATTTTCTTTTCTTTTTTTATTTATTGCATGATTCAAAACCTATAAATTGCATTTTAATTCATTTTATTCATTTACCTAGTGTGTGTTTTGTTAATGTTTGTAGTTTCGTAGTCCTGTGCTTTTTAAATCAATATCTATTTTTGCATGAAGAAATTGAGCATTATATAACTGAAGAAAGAGAATATATTCTCTGAAGGGGTATTTAGAGAAAAATATCAAAAGTTTTGAGAATTGATTTGTGCAGTGCCATTTGCATTTATTTTGACACATAAATATTATATTAGTTTTATTAGTACATATTTGAAACATAACTTAAAATTTACAAAAAACAGCAGTGCTATTTTGTCAATAAAAAAAAGTTGTCTTGAAAATACATACATGATACTTTGCTCAACATCCAAAACTGTCTCTTTGGGTTTCAAATCTCCAGCTACATTCTACTTTTACTAAATTTAAAAATGACTACACCAAACACTTGACTTTAGTAAGAACAGAAACATTTTTTTCGTTTTTAACTACATATAGGCCTTTTTTAAAATTATATTTACAGTCAATTTTTTTTCTCATTACATTTTGTGGAATTTAGTCCTAAGGGCTTAGTTCGAATCCTTAATTCAGAAGAGTTGTGAGAAGTTTTTAAAAACATGAATGTGTGTTTTTTTCCATCACTTTAATTCGATTGAATTTACAAACCTTTAAATTTGAAAATAATGTTTATTTTATTTAAAAAGCATTATTGACATTATTTCATCTCTAGGTTGAAAGAGTGTAGAACTTGAAAAAGGAGGAGGAGCAGCTTAGGTGTTGGGATTGTCAATACCCCTCATATTGCTTTTGAAGTGTAATTTTAATAAACAGTCAATCAACCTTAAACTCTTTATTTTTAATGTAATACCATTGGTTTTTTTTATAAAGGTATTTTTTAACCCTCCAAGCGGTCTGCACGTAAAATTCCGCCATTCCAGAGATGCTTTTTCTGCCTTCAAGCAAGATTCCCAAAAGCGGCCGAGCCGAATTCTTAAAAATACAGCTCAACCGCTTTTGAGAACCCCACCTGAAAGCAAAAAAATATGTGCGGTGCATTTTTGAAGCATCTCCAGAATGGCAAGACTTTAAGTGCAGACCGCTTAGAGGGTTAAATTCCTTAAGTAGGTATCATATATATATCTTTTCAGTTCAAAGATTTACAACCCTTTTTGGGGCAGCTTAACCTATTTTTGAGCTTCCATGATATACTCTATTATAATTTTTTTTAAAAAAAAAGTATATCAGAGAAAGAACATTAGCAATTACTTTTTTTGCAAAATTAGTTTGCATTTAATACTTTTTCTCATTTATTACAGAAACATTTTTTTTTCCATTATTATGATATTCTAATGCATTCAAATACAGAAATTCTTAATTTTCTCCACATATCTACAATTTTCTATTGGTATGTCATTATGCCTAGTAAAGCATGTGCAATTTATTCATTTAATGTTTTGTTTGTTTTAAGTGAAGTACTATTAATAAAGAAAGAATCTTATACCATTAATTTAAGTTTAATCTACTTATGAACTGTAATTTATTTTTTAAAAGCATATGGGTTTATATTCATAAAAATTAAAAATTCAGTAAAATACTTAACCATTTCTTAAATTAATAATTGTACTACTCCTTTACTAGTTATTTTATAAATTTCACAATTAATTTGTATTAGGAAATATGTAAAATTTTGTTTATAAATATATAAAAAGCTTAATAAAGTCATTTGTTACTATAAAAATTAATCCTGCTGTTTAAAATTTCCTTAAAAAAATATTTTTAGAAAATGCATTTTTTACTCTTGCATTAACACTTGAACAATTTTTGAACTCCGGACCTGTACTTTCATTAGCCCTCACTCTCCTGCACACAAAGGTTGAGAGTTGATTTCAATGTATAAAAATTAAATGTGGCAGTTTCTTGTTTTGAATTTTAATAGTTTTTTCTTTTTGTCTTTTTTCATGATAATAGTGAATGCTAGTATCTTTTTTTTTTTCTGTTAGCTTCAATACTGAGACTCAAAACCCTTATGGAGGCTTCAAAATGAAATTAAACATTAATTTTTTATTCTTTTGATATTCAAGCATTATTTAGTTTTTCTCTTTCATTCTGGACATTCAGTGTGTTAAAACACGGATGGGATGCCAACTCATGTGTAGTCCTGTGATTTGACTATAGTTCCAAGTTGCAAGGCAGACACAAGACAAGTTAGATTTCTACCCTTGAGCACTCCTAGTTTCCATGTCAGCCAAAGGGATTGGAAACAACAAAATATAATTTGTTGATCTTCTGCTCAAATTTATCTTTCAAATAATAATTTTCCAAAGATATTTCCTAAAAGCAGTAATTAATATAAAATAATATTTGCTCTATTTTTTTATACAGCTTAATTAAGTGTTTTATGAAATAGTCTGCTGTTTTATAAAAAATACCATGTTTAATAATTTAATGGTAACATATAATTAAAAGATAAATTAGAGAAAATGTACCATATTAAAAATTTTACTTGTATTTTTTTTTTTTTTAATAACTAACTTTAACCATTCTTTTTGGCACGTTTTAGAAATTGTATTTGATTTCTTTCCTTTTGTTTGTATTAGGATGTAGATTTGTCTCGAAACTTTGACCTATATAGGTAATAAGGTGTTAGTGACATTAATTTCAATAAGTGTTGAATCTTACCTTTTCTTTTTGTTTCATCTTGTATGATAATTATTTAGTTTCAGAAAAAACATGCTTGTTTTTAAAATTTGTGTAATTTTAAAATATTAATTTTTTCCCCCTTTCTTTCTCTTCAGTTCAAGATGAGATAACTGAAGTGCTGAATAATCAAAAGATCTCTGTACCTGTAACTGACTTCAAATCTCTAAAAAGCCAAGTAAGCTCAGCTTTAAATGCTGGCAACAAATTGTTGGACTCATCTGTGACACAAACCATTCTTTTAAAAAATGGTCAAACCCCACCTTCTTTAGCATCAGTATCTGTCTCATCTAAGAAACCATGCAATGTGAATGAGGGTGTTCAGAGACATACGCTACATCGAACTTGCAATGATGTTAGAATCCTTCATGGAGTTGGTGATATGTATGCAGATCTGTCACATTCATCAGAAAGCTGTCAAGAAGTAGAACAAGCTTTTCCAGAAGAAATAATCATTGATGATAGTGATGATGAAGTCATTGAACTTGACGAGACAAGAGTGAAAAAAACTTCTGAGCCTTCTGTAGTAGAATCTTCTTCAAGACAAACTTATGGTGTGAATATAGAGAAAGACTCACAAATGCAAGTCACAACACATTTATGATTTTAGTTTTCTTTCATTTAAAATTCATTGTAATATTTCATCATAAGACAGCTGTTGTTGTTTGCAGTGTAAAAAATTTGAACTTTTTGATTTCGTGTATAGTTTGAATGAGTTATGGTGCTTATGTTAATCAATGTTTAAAAGTTGTAAAATTATGTAGGCATTTTATTTGTTTAGTGCTTGGCTTGCTAAAGTGGCATGGAATATGTTAAATGTGTTTTCTAACAAATATTTCTGTACCATAAGGCAAAAATTTGTTTATGTTTTATATAAAAACTTACAATAATTAAACTAATATTTTTAGTTTTGAATTATATTTAGGAACATGGCTTTTTTTAAAGTTAAAGTGTTATAAGAAAATTTTAATATGTATCCAGCACTTTGATACCTCATTAATTAAAGATACCAAGCTTTCTTGGTCCAAATGTTAAAACGTACAAGCTGCATTCTATCCTTGGTATTATGTTTTGTGCACCTATTATGTTCTAGGTATTATTATGAAAAAAGAATTGGTGTAAAAATTAAGAGCTTTATAAAAATTAAAAATTTGAATAATTTGCATATTTTCTTCAAGTAAGGAAAAAAATTGTTAGTAATAATTTTGTTAAAATTTTGGAGTTATTTAGCTTTTATAACAGCCAATTCTTTTTGTTAAATATAAATAAAGAGTAAATTAATTTAGTTAATTAATGCTTAAAATGTAAAATATTTGATATTTTTCTGATTCATTTACATTTGTTGTACAGTAATTATATGCAAGTTTCTTTCCAGTCTGAATTATTTTCTAGGGGATATAACATTTAATTTGCTATTTTTGTGTATATTTAAATTAATTATATATGTTTAAAAGCATTTTTGCCATTTATTTTTTAAAGGAAGATGAAAAAATGCCTATTATAAATAATTATTTAGACATGAATTTCTCCATAAGACATTGCAATTGCAGAAAGAATACCTAAATACCATATAAGTAATGTAATTCACTATTTAAAAACATGATGCCGTGTTTAGAAATGTATTGTGTACCAAAGAACCTCATCTGATGACATGTATTTAATAAAAAGTGCTCAGTTTCTTAAATATTTTTGTTTCTTGAGTGTAATGCTACCTCACCATGTTTATTTTTACAATATCATATTGCTTTTTTTCCCCAACATTTATATTGATGTATATAATTATGTAAATATTGTAATGTGACATAGTCTGACATTTAGAAATTTTCATCGATGTGAAATTTTTCCTTTGTTTATCTTTCTAAGTTGCTAATCTTTCTAAGTTGTTGATGTATTGTGATATACCGTCCACATATAAAACATGAGTTCAACTTAAAAGAAACTGAATTTTATTAATGTAGGTCTGTTATGCTTTGGGTGTTTTAACTCCAATATGTTATGTTTTTGTTCCTTAATTTATTTTTGAGTATAAACTTGTTTATAAAAATCTACAAAGGATGATTTAGTGTTGCCTAGTATTGTATAATCATTGCTATAGAGAAAAATGCTGCTATTAAAAAGAAAATTTCACAATTCTATCAATTTAAAAGATTTAAAAGGATGTTTTAAGAAGAAACTAAATATATATGTGTTTGTTGACAGAAGTCAATTAGATGCACAGATATAATAAATGAGTTTTGAAATTCTAAATTTTATTTTGAAGTTTTCTGGAATCATTTTATAATCATTAAGATTTCCTTAATTTTTTAAAAATATTTTGTCTATTGCAAATAATGACATGTAGTTCCTTAACAGTATTAAAAAAAAACCTTAAAGTGTTTTTGACCAGCTACAATCATTTATTGATATAAAAGTGAACAATTAATGCTAAGGATTTTCTTTAATTGATTTCTTTGTACTAATTATTATTCGAAATATCTTTTAAAAAGTAAAAACATCGGCATTTTTTCTCATTAGTAAAGTATATGATGTAAAATGTTGTATTTATTGATGTTTTAGATATATATATTCACATATAAATGTAAGTCAGTAACGCATTGATATAAAATAAAAATTAGATAGTTTCATTCTCAAATATGTTTTTTATGATGTAATAGCAGTTTCGTTTTGTTACTTTTCAAGCCATTATCTTCATTAGAAGGGGGGGGGGGGCGAAGGACATTTAATATTTTTTTCAAAAATCCATACCAAAAAGGAACACAAATAGTTGTTACAAAGAATTTAGAAATTGTTATAATATTATTTTTAAAAAGAATTAAGTTTTATTTGTAAGTCGAAGGGTGGAAATATCTATATTGTATAATTTGTGTTTCTGCAGTGTTGTAATATTATTTCTTGTGATGTAAATAAAGGCTGTTTTACACTTATATTCTTTATTTAGCTGCTTATTTATCACCTAGAGCTTCTTTGGCATTCTTTATTTGCATCATATGTCACACTTTCATCATCTGTATTTCGAATGTTATTGTATGTGCAAGATATAATTTTAACCCCATCCTTCTCGCTCCTTTCAAAATCACGGGGTGAAATTTCCCTCTCTATTTCTCGTGCCTGTGATATTTCCAGGCTGGGGTGTTCAAAAGTAATGCACTAAAAAGATTAAAGCTGTCTATTTCTTATGCCAGAGAAATCATGTTTGTTACCAGATTGTAAGTAATGTGTTTTGATATATAGTTATTTTAAACTAGATGTTAGCACAATCAAACACACACATATATATATATTTGCAATATGTTTTTGTAACCTTTACTCAGTTACTTAGTTCCACTCTTTGTGAAAACATGTGGGTTGCGTTTCTTTTTGCATTCAGTCATAACCCTAAATGTTGGCTTTTCTTAATAAATTAATTTTTTGTATTTCAGGCTAAAAATTTACCCAAAATATAAAAATAAATTCATATATTGTGAACATATATTTAGTTTTATATGATTTTCTTGAATAAAAAAAATAGGCATTTTTCTGACCGATTTCTTCAAAATTATGCAACTGTTAAGGGGTTAACTATCCATTCAAATATTACAGAAATCCAGAGCACTTACAATAATTTAATAATGACTTTTTTCATAAAAGCCCATTGGCAGCATATTATGCTTCCACACCACAGGTCCAGGGTTCAAACCCTAGGCTGGGCAAGATCAACTGAGACTTTCATCCCTTCAATGCATCAATAAATGAGTACCAAGCTTGCTTGGGGACTAAACACTGTGGGTTTCGTGTCAGACTGACTATCTTACCTAAACATCTGCTCATGTAATCTCAGTGCCCAAGGTAATGAAAACTGAAATGGGCACAGTAAGCCTTGGCCCTCATGGGTGGTTGTGCCAATGTGTGTAGTTTTTTTATTCTTACATATATAATGTGCACTTTCAAAAGTGTTACATAGATTTTTTTTCAAATAACATGTATAAGTTACTGCTTTGATTAGTTGTATTGAATAACTTAATAAATATATTGTTTTACCTTCAATTGTATATACACTCTATAACAAAAAAAAAAAACGACGCACCAAGAAGGAGTTGCCCGATTGTAATGAAATTTCATATGCAAAGACATTTGTACCAAACATGCAGATTAAAATTTGGTGTCCAATGAACGATTAGCGGGAGCTACTGCGCACTCAGCAGGTGTCTATAAGAAGTGATTCTCAATTTGATGGTCAAAATTTCTGTTGCACTGCGGTTTAGGATATCTCAACGACTGAAAAAATGCCTCGCCGCAGAATTCGAGCTCATTAAGAGCAACTGTAAGAGGTCGTATCATTGGATTGAAAGAGGTAGGTTGTGCAAATCGGAGAATCACTCGTCATATGGGTCGAAGCGATGCGGCCATTAGAAGATGCTGGCAAGAATGGTTGGACAGAGGCAGATTTCAGCGTCATGATGGTCGGTCGACCTAGGGCCACAGCACCTGGTTCGTCGTTATCAACCATCAGACGTGCGACCCGCACACGAGTGTCCACTATGACCATTCACAGACGGCTGATGGAACGAAATTTACGCTCGTACCGACCGCTACGCCACTTGCCACTCACGCCTTCACACTGTCGAGCCTGATTACAGCGGTGCTTGGCTCGATCAGGTTGGAATCATGCTGATTGGGGACGTATAGTGTTTAGCGACGAATCCCGCTTCCAACTGTGTCCTGACAATCATCGAAGACGTGCCTGGAGACACCCAGGCCGGCGTGCCGATCCTGCTTTCACTATTGCACGCCACACAGGCCCTCTACCATAAGTTATGGTCTGGGTTGCCATATCTTTTTGACAGCCAGACCCCTTTGGTCGTCATTAGAGGCAACTTGCAGCACAGAGGTACATCGGTGACATTCTGAGAACTGTTTTGTTACCGTTCCTTTTGCAGCACCCTGACCTTATTTTTCAGCAAGATAATGCCAGATCACATACGGTACGTGTTGCTATGAACTATCTTAGAACTTGTTAAACACTTCCTTGGCCAGGTGGCTGCATCTATCAGGGAATGCCAATAACCTCGCTCGACAGTTGGAGCAAATTTGGCAAGAAATACCGCAGTAGACCATCAGGGTCCTTTATCACTCTATGCCACGTCGTGTGGCACCTTGCATCCAGGCTAGAGTTGGGTCAACTCTTTATTAAACTCATTACTTTGTAACTCTGAAGTAAATCATTCAATTTTTCTGAAATTTTAATCATTTTCTATTCTGTACATAATCTTTCTACCCACCAATTTTTGTCTCTTTCGGACTATTCGTTCTCGGTGCGTCGTTGTTTTTTTTTTTGTTTGTTTGTTTGTTATAGAGTGTAGTTAACTATATTGAAGATCAAGGGGGGAAAATCTTTAAAGAGTTAATGCTACGTACACAGTTGCAAAAACATGTGAAATCAGAGGAGAGGAGAAAAAAGACATAAAATTTATTTTCCTTTATTTTTTTAGAAAACGATGCACAATCCTTCCCTTAGTAAAAAGTAAAAAAAAAACCATATACTTTTGAATATAATGTAATTTTAAATATAATATATAATTTGAGCTTGCTTAAAAATTATGATATTTTAACAAATTATATTTTTTTTTTCTATTTCAATCAATATTGTGGAAAGAATATGTTCCATATATTACTTCGATGACTTTTTTAATGTTGATTGCTATCACTGAATGGTTTAGGTTGTGATTAAGCAGCAATATTGAAAATATTCCTCTTATACAAAATTTTCTAAAAAAAAAAAAAGAAATTCTTACTAATAATTAACAATCAGTATATCTTTCATTGAATTGGTATTACCTCTACATATTTACAAACCTTGGATGTTTTTTTCCCAAACGATCTAAGCTCTAAATGAAATAGGATGCTGTATAAGTGTTTTCCATGCAAAAAAATTTTAAAACATTTTTCAGATTTTATTGCAAAGAAAAAAAATTTTAGAAGTATGCAAAATTTTTAAAAACGATACACATTTGAAAAAAAAAGGAGGGGGGTTAGCTTTTTTAACCAAAAAAGTTTGTAATTGTTGTCATGTATACAAGATATAATATTTAACACATCCACACAGAAAAATAGATCAGTAGTTAGTATCAAAACCAAGAACAGAAGCATTGCCAAATTTTTTAATGTCCAATTTTATTTTTAAATATGGTTTATGTATCCTCTGTATAATGCAGATTAATTTTTTGATTTACTAGATCGTGTTAATTATTTCCGAAAATATGTGGATTTTACAACGATCTGTGTTTCTTTTACAGTAGCCGAGTGGTAATGGTCACGAACATGCTGCTGACAAGTTCCTAGTCAGGGTGCCACTGAAGACCCACCGTGTCACGTTGGCATGGGAGTTTAAGTGCCATCATTCGACTAAGGTTTAAAATTATGAGGACATTTTATATGGTGACCAACCGTCCTCCTTTCAGGAGGACAGTCCTCCTTTTATAGGTGCTGTCCTTCCTCGAAAAGTGTCTTCTTTTTCAATATTTTAAAACTGATCTGTTACTCTTTTCAGAGATGAGTCAAATATGTTTCCAAAATGTCGGAAGAATGGTCTGAAACAAATATCACAGGAAATAAGTTTTCAATGGTATTTTTTGACTTTGTCGCAAGTAAATTGGGCAGATATAGAAAATTATGTTGAGTTTTTATCGAAAGAAATGCCTGATATTAAAATCGATGACGATTGTCTGTTGAAGATGAAGACTAAATGTATATTTAAATTCTAATAAATTAGAACAATTGGAAAATCAACATGCTGAGAAATTGGTAAAAGATAGGTGGCGTTCTTGTTGGATTTACGTTGTGCTGAGCTGGAACTATGCAGCAGTTGAAAGAATTTTTTTCTGTTGGTAATGATTTTTGTGAAGTGATTAATCAAAATTGAATGTTAATATTTTAGCTACAGTGCTTATATATACCGTAAAATTCAATATGAAGGATATTTTTTGCCCGAACTTTCCGATATATTAGAAAATGATATGTTGACAAAAAAAATTTATTCAATGGAAAAATAGTTGTTTAAGATAATAATTAAAAATAATGTTAGCGTATTTTTGTTTGAATTAATAAAACGTTTCATATATTTAAGTTGTCATTTTTTCTGAAATTTTTCGTCCTCCTTTTCATTGTAAAAAAATGGTCACCTTACATTTTACTATAATAAAAGATTTTCAAGAAGATACTGTGGCCGCGGTAGCCGAGTGGTATAGGTATCGGACCGTGGCTTGCCTTGTCACGAGTTCGAGCCCAGTACCACTAAAGACCCGCCGTGTAGGGCAGCGATGCACGTTAAATCTGTCGAGAGCTGAAACGTCCTCCCGTTGGTGTGGTGTGGTAGTTAGGAGAGGGGGGTGCCAGCTCAGGTGTCGTCCACGTCACTTGACCATGGTTCAAAATTACGTGGTCCGTCGCCAAAAGCCCTCGTGTAGCTGAACAGTGTCACGTTAATATTCAATCAGTCAAGAAGATACTATGAAAAATCTTAAAGAAAAAAAAGTAGAAGAAAAAACTAAAATTCAGATGATTTAAAAAAATTTTTAACTATTGATAGAATTATTTTATAATATATTCAATAAACTTTTAAAAATCATTTCTCTATTTTGTGAATAAAATACTGGTAACTTATTTATATTAAACTGAGAGTATTTGGATAAGATGAATTCTTTTGGGCTGCAACTTTTCCAATGTGAAAAAAAAATATTTGTAAGAAAGGGAATAGTTGTAATATAAGCTGGTAGTTCAGGTAAACTATTCAAATTGCATGAGTATTTTCAGAGTATAACGCGTTGCCACACATGGGATTCTTTGTTTGAAACAAATGAATTTGAAGAACAGATTTAACCTTTCAGTCATTGCCATGATTTTTACTTCTACTCTCGACTACGCAGACTTTTTGTCTCTAGCGTGCGTCGAGTCCTGTGACGTTGACCTTCGTATTCCTTTTTATTTTATCGTTTGTTTTCATGACGTTGCTAAATTTATCGTTCTTATCCGCGGACGTAGTTCAGTGGAAAACGTTTTCCTGGATGTTGTTCTGGAATGTTCTGTCCTTTGAACAAAAGAGAATCACAAAAGTGATTCATAGAATAAAAATTTTGCTTTGTTTAAAACCGTTTCGAAGAAATTTTGTACACAATGATTTGAGGTATTAAAAACGAACTTTTTAAGAATAAATCACGTACTATTTTCCTGACTAACCTTAACAATAATAAATTCCTTCTCCACTCATTTTCAGTTTCTTTCGTAAATCAGAGGCTTTCTTATTTAACTATGTGTGAAATAATAAATTGGCCGAATAAAATTAAGCCTAAAACTCATTGCTAATATGATCTTAAATTTCATAAAAAGTTATATTATACCAGAAAATTTTTCTTCGCTTTTTATTTTCGTTCGTTCTTTGCTTTTGAATATTTTAAGTTTTATTAATGGGGTACAAATATCTGTTTATTTACATCAAAAATTCTTTGGAAGCATTCAGTTCCATTTGTTTCTGAGTATTTTTATTCAATTGTCACTTTTTTTCCTTCTTAAATTAGCGTTAGCTCAAAT
>BMAV01011783.1:154731-200977 GCA_019973955.1 Trichonephila inaurata madagascariensis | reverse complement strand
AATACATCTTTCTTCAATTTTCTTTTCTGAAATCCTTTTTTAAGAAGAGTTATACAAATAATACTGTTACGTAGATCGGGATTCGAGGATTTTATGCTATTACTTTCAAAGAGCTAGACAGTTCTTCAAGAGAGATGGAAATTTATTGTCGGAAAACAATCCTTGAAATACAGGATACAGTACTCAAATTCGCTTAATAAATCCCAGAAGGCCTTCAGATCTTTTACGGCGCTCAGACACAACTATCAGTGTCTAATATACAAGTATATTTAAAAAGTATTTGCAAGCATTCGATCGTCCTATTCAACAGCCAAAGTAATCGCTGGTCGACCTTTACAATGCCAACTAATCGCTAGTCAAAACAATACCGACCCAGTTTCGACGAGCTACTCCCTTTTTACAGTCTGCACGGATCTTTCGAGAATGATCTGCTTGCGTCATAGATCGTGACATCAATAGATTTCTCCATTAATTTCCAGAAGAATCCATATCGTCTCGAACTCGCCAAAAATGATGCCAACTTGGCTCTATCGCCAAGTTTCCATTGAATCGCCATTATAATGTAAGGAACGACGTTGCTTGCGAATATTACAATTTTAACATAAAATAGAAAGTAATATTAACGAATTACACATCCACAGATATAAATTATTTACACTATTGTCTGCATTCATTATACAAAATTCGTAACAATACGTATATGCTACACTTCTTCATAATTTATTTTCAATATGAAGGAAGAAGGTTCGTTCTGGGTACCTTCCGTTCCGAACGCAAGTACGTAACCAATCACGCCAACACGATCGTCTTCGCGTGATGTTGGTACTAGTTCATATAGATATCACACCGCCACAAATACATCTTGCTATTTGTATTGTTTTATATATTTCCCGCTTTTGTTAAGATATGGAGGAAAGACCTGACAGTCTGATTTCCATCAATGTACTACAAGTTTCAATCTATTGCTAATAAATTATTTTTGGTCTCTCTTTTTTATATATATATATATATAATTTATGTAAGGCCTCGAATGTTTTCTGGTACTTTTTGGACCGGATACCAATAACTATGCTTTCCATAGATGATACATTAGAAAATCCTTCATGTTTAAAAATTTGGATGAAAAGGAGAAGAGAGGTGAAAAGAAAAATTAAAATAATCTTGTCTTATCTTGCTTTAAATAAAAGTACTTTTCTCGGGCTTTTTTATACTATAAAATATTGTATTTCCTTTGTGATGATTCAAACGACTATGTTGAATTTTTTTTTTTTTTTTACAGTAAGCAAAGAAAGGCAGCAAGTGGAATATTTATTATAAAATTTTTTACGCATATTAGAATCATAATTGATATGATTAGAGCTACTTGCAAGTACACACAATCAGTCTTTTATATTTATGGGCTTTTAAAATCAGATGTAATGCTAATTTATGGTGGCGTGGTAGTTGCGGACGTGGTATTTGCGGACACATAACATTTCGTGGTTTGAGTGGACACGCCCCCCCCCCCATCTTAGAACAGATAAAAGGTGCAGATAAATAAGGAAAAAAATACTTTTAAAAATCACAAATATAATTTAAACAGTATTTTAAGTGGCAAATCTCTTTCACGGAAATAACATTTTTTTTTTTTTTAACCCAAGGTTTTTGTTTTTACACTTGATTATCGAATTACAAGGATAAATACATTTTTGCCAATCAAATTTAATTATTTATATTGAACTGCTAAGATATTATAGTGTGAATGCATTTTAAACATAGCGAAATGCAATAAAAATAAAAACTTTTTCAGAAAAATGTTTAAAAATTAATAGTCAGTAACAGTATAATGAAGGGTATGGACAAATTTCCTCCCGCGTGAAAGAGATTTGCCACTTAAAATACTGTTTTAAATTATATTTGTGATTTTTAAAAGTATTTATTTCTTTATTTATCTGCACCCTTCACATCTGTTCTAAGATGGGGGATGTGTCCGCTCAAACCACGAAATGTTATGTGTCCGCAAATACCACGTCCGCAACTACCACGCAATTTTAATTTGTGATTGATGGATTGATTGAATATTAACGTCGCACTGTTCAGCTGCACGAGGGCTTTTGGCGACGGACCACGTAATTTCGAACCATAGTCAAGTGACGTGGACGACACCTGAGCTGGCACCCCTCTCCTAACTACCACACCACACCAACGGGAGGACGTTTCAGCTCTCGACAGATTTAACGTGCATCGCTGCCCTACACGGTGGGTCTTTAGAGGTACAGGGCTCGAATTCGTGACAAGGCAAGCCGCGATCCGATACCCATACCACTCGGCTACCGCGGCCCCAACCTTAATTTAATTTATGAAGAAGACTCTAAAAAAATTGTCCCTCGCAGATATGCGTTAGTTCTTTTTACCATAGTCTATTTAGCTTAATGATCTCCAAAGTTAGGTACGCAAAGTTATGCATGAGGGTACGCCAAAGAGATAGAATCACGATCATGTGCGCGTATTTGATCGTGTATCACGTATGAGGTCCTCTCATTAGTCATTGTGTCAGACTAATGCATCAATTTTGATGAGCATGTGCTTGGAGACACGGGACAACGAGAGTAATTGTTATCGTCGCACTACAAAGCAATTCGAAAGTTATTGGCGATGGACCTCATAATTTTGAACCCCGGTCAAGTGACGAGGACGAAACCTAAGCTGGTACCCCTCTCTCCTAACAACCATACCACACCACCGGGAAGACTTTGAGCCCCGACAGACGGCCGCGGTAGCCAAGTGGTATAGGTATCGGATTGTGGCATGCCTTGTCACGAGTTCGAGTCTAGTACCACTAAAGATCCGCCGTGTAGGGCAGCGATGCACGTTAAATCTGTTGAGAGCTGAAACGTCCTCCCGTTGGTGTGGTGGGGTAGTTAGGAGAGGGGGTGCCAGTTCAGGTGTCGTCCACGTCACTTGACCATGGTTCAAAATGACGTGGTCCGTCGCCAAAAGCCCTAGTGTAACTGAACAGTGCGACGTTAATATTCAATGAATCAATCAATCTTGAGCCCCGACAGTTTTAACGTGCTTAAAGTCTTCCTAATGTGCATGTAGAGAGACACTGTGTGACTCTACATGGCGAGTCTTTCCATGGCGAGTCGAACTCCTGACCTACCGGCTATGAGTTCATGCGCATGACCAGTAGGCTACCGAGACCACCAGACAACGGGAAGCTACGCCTTTGAGGGAAGAAATACCTCTGTTAGTTCAAGAAGAAATTACTACGTGTTGCTCATATTAAATTCTAATTCAAGATTAAAATTTGTAATGTAGTTTATATGTATGCATCTCTTGTTATGTAAAATAAACATAATTTGATTAATACATATTTATATACTATGGGGTACAACTACAAATCATTATTTTCTTAGGGGTACATCCAAAAGGTTTGGAGATCGCCAACCTAAATACTATGAAAATTTTGTGTACATGAAACTAGGATATAAAATATGTTGTTTGAAGAACGTTCAAACAAAATCATCCTCTAACTCATTGATCAATGTTAAACTCAAAGTAATTAACAAAGTTACTCTAGCGAAAATTGCAATTAAATCATTGTAATCAATAAAAAAAAAGATAGATAATACAATTGGTAAAAAATACCAATTCTTTAAAAGTGCATGCAAAAAATTGCAAAGTGAAAAATAAACAGGTTTCTTTCCTCACGTTAATCTTAAATGATTCACACCAGATTTTCCTCTTCAATTCTAAATAAGATTTCGCTTCACTGATTGTGTATATAACCATTAGATTTGTTTACTGGCAATCGATCTCATGCACAAATAGCTTAGCTCACTGAATTGCTTAGCTCACACAAAGAAATCTGTGGCCAGTGTAGATCGGTTGTGCTATCTTTGATAGTTTCGAAATCTAAAATTGCTTCTTAGCACCAAAACCCAGACGATAATGTCATGCTCCAGCAAGCGTAACACGGATATTACCATTTTCACACTCAGAATTAAATTACCATTTTCTGGCAATGATTCAGCATGGTAGCATTTTTAGTGTAAAGAGTACTTTTTTTGTTCGATAGTTCACTGTTATACCTTTTTAATGGAAATAATTTTTTAAATTAATTTTAATTCAATTATTTAGATTATAAATATTTAATGAGAATATATTCCCCCCCCCAAAAGTATGTTTTTCACGAGATTGAAAATGTGATTAATTATAACCAAAGTTTATTCCACGGTCACCTTTTATTCTTATAATCCCTAAAATGATGAAAAAAATAAATAAATAAAAAAAATGGTGCTTGGAACGCCACGCGACAGAAGTGAAACTTCTTTGGCGACGATGGAATGTTGATTATTTACCCTAATATTCCAAATTGACCGGTGGCCGCGGTAGCCGAGTGGTATAGGTATCGGACCGTGGCTTGCCTTGTCACGAGTTTGAGCCCAGTACCACTAAAGACCCGCCGTGTAGGGCAGCGATGCACGTTAAATCTGTCGAGAGCTGAAACGTCCTCCCGTTGGTGTGGTGTGGTAGTTAGGAGAGGAGGGTGCTAGCTCAGGTGTCGTCCACGTCACTTGACCATGGTTCAAAATTACGTGGTCCGTCGCCAAAAGCCCTCGTGTAGCTAAACAGTGCGACGTTAATAATCAATCAATCCAAATTGACCGAGCACATGTCTCAATCGCCTAATTTGCGTGAAAGTTATTCGTGGCGAAATGAGTCTTTCTGATACCAAATCCAAAGTAGAAAGATGTCCTGGAATTTCTGGGTATACAATACCATTATATTTTGATAAATTTCGTATACTTTTCCTATTTACTTTGTCGGAAATTGTAGCATGCTTTAATGTGTCTTCTAAATTAATTCCCGGTAGAATATTTTTTGTTCTCAGCAACAGACGTTCTTAAATCATGTCTAAGCCATAATCTATCATAAATTGAACCCCCGTACCAATTGAACGATTATCAATGAATCGCTTTTGAAAATCTTTGTGAGCATTTTTATGGGAATCATAGTCTTTGTAATGTAAGATAGAATTTATTATTGATTTATAAGCATCAGTTCCAACACGCACTAGAATTGTTGAGGGCTCTGTAGTTAACGGCACAGGGTGGTTCACTAAGTCCGTATTAATCTGTGCGGTCATTAGAAGAGTCTCAATAGCATTCCCATCCCTTAAACTGAGCATTAAGAGAGTATTTTGCTGTTGTTTTTTTTTCGTGCTCGATATTCTCTCATGTACTCTGATGGAGATTCCGCAGCAGTAAATAAATTTGCAATATTTTGCTGGGGTTTTTTTTTTTTTGCTTTTTCCTTGTCACTTTTTCGACTGGACTTGCTGCTAGTTTTTCTTTTTTCTTTCTTTCACGAAACTCTTTTCCTCTTAGTGCATTTGATTTAGGCATTCTGACTAGAATCAATATAATAATTCAACGCAAATAAAAGTCAAAAAAGCAAATTAGCCGCCGAAAACATCGCCATGTAGCAAACAATCTAAGAAAATATTTCAAAAAAGCACGCTTTTACTGCGAGAGCTATTTTTGTCTACACCGTAATGTCACTGCATCTCATAACCGTTGATAGATGTTCCCGGGTCTAGAGGGGGAAAGGACTCCCAATAGGAAGGTGGGCAAGTTGACCAATCATCCAACTTTTACACGGATACGACGCAAGTCACGTTGTGTCCCCGCTGCCCCTTTTCCTCCCAACTCGCTATCCTGTCATCATGGTGACGATTCGGGGGATGGAAGGAGGGCAGGGAGACTACTTCCGTTCGCTTTTCCACTGTTACGTAAAACTGGGCAAATTTCTTATTCACTCTCGAGCGCTATATAAGAAGTTTCACTTCAAAAAGATCTCAGATGAATGATAATATCTGAAAAATATGCAATAGTTAAAAAAAAAAGGGTTTAGAATAATTACAAAAGTTGTCATTTTAAGCAACATAACTTTATCAGAGCAATCGATTATATATCGTCAAATAAATTAAGTAATCAGAAAAATTAGAGTTCCATGAATTATGTACAATACATATATGTTGAATTCAAGCAGACAATAATAATATGGAAGAGAATTTTCAACCTAAACAATATCTTTTAACAGATGCAGAATTTAAATAGTCTCATTGTCCTTTAAAAATTAGTTCAAAATAAAAAAAAGAAATTTAATTATATATAGAACTAAATAGTTGACAATAAAAACTGACATAGTTGGAAGAGAGAAAAAATGTAGAACACATATTAAATATCTTTTAGAACTGGTAACATCAATACTCTTTATTGATAATGTACATATATAAAAAAATTTTGATGACCAAATGTACTATACTTTCAAAATTTGCATTCCTATGTTTTCATATGGTCACGAATACAAAATACGGTAAGTTCAATGTAGCAATTTAGTAATCGTAAATTAATATTAAGGGTTACAGAGGTTTGTTTTAAAATTAAAATATATTCTCTGAGATAGAGTTCAAGTTGAATTTAAAAATAGCATTTTAAAGGTTACATAATGTATTTTTATAAGCATTGTGGTAATAAATACAGACATAACTGCTTGTTAACATAATTGTTTCCCTCGTCAGAATTTGACAATTTTTATGTTTTTAAATAAAGCTTCACATACAAAATGTACCGATGAACATTGTTTCAGAAATTTGATGAACATTATAACGATTCATCAACATTTCCCTGTGTTTTGGTTTGGAATGCGATTGCCAACAACATTTATTGTTTTCATTTGTCTTGTTTTATGTGAAAGTAGCTATATCCAGACAGCATGACCAAAGAGCAAACGTATATATAATTTGTTGACGTTCAGTTCTGTGTTTTGACTGTTTATGCAAAACAATCCAAGAGAATCATATTAGAACAAGAACTGCATTATGTGAACATTCGGGAATTATGCATCCCAAGCGATTCGGCTTTATATATGAAAACATAAATATTTTTTCATTTATAAAATCTCTTGTTAAAAATTAATGGCACTCAGGACTGTTGAAATTTTTGCTTTCGCTAAATTCTTCCATGAAGTTACAATTTTTAGCTTTTAGTAAAATATTTCCTGAAGAACCAGCTGAATTAGAATCTTTGGATAGATTTCTGTAAAAAAATATTAGCTGTTTAGTTTAAATGTTTTCATTGTAAAATGTATCGCTACATAATTCAGAATTCATAACTTTTTCCTCATTCCTAGAAAATCTTTTTAGTATACTGAATATTTAACAACAGAATATTTTAGTATATTGAATATTTTTACCTCGAAGCATTGTCTTGGTAATGATCATTGCTCTGAAGATTTTATTATACTGGTCTTTTTTCCTTTCTCTCTCTCCTTTAGTTTTCTCGAATCACATTCGTTGTTGGTTTGCGTTGTGCCTTTACTCACGTCTG
Organism: Trichonephila inaurata madagascariensis; assembly: GCA_019973955.1. Classification (NCBI taxonomy): domain Eukaryota; kingdom Metazoa; phylum Arthropoda; class Arachnida; order Araneae; family Nephilidae; genus Trichonephila; species Trichonephila inaurata. The sequence goes on along the minus strand of BMAV01011783.1, from coordinate 193,601 downwards.
CTGTGCTTACTTACTACTGATATTAAATGCTCCGATTGAACACACTCAGTGTAGAAGGCACTGCTAGTGAAAACTTGCTCTCTGTTGTAATCAGAGATTAACGTCACACTACAAATCTGCTCAAGGGCTATTGGCGATAGACCTCGTAATTTTGCGCCATAGTCAAATGTGAGGAGGACGACACCTAAACTGGCACCCCACTCTCTCAACTTCCACACAACACTAATAGAAGGATGTTTGAACCCCGACAGATTTAACATGCTGCAGCCCCCTCTACACTGCAGGTCTTTAGCGGTACTAGGTTCGAACTCATGACATGCCAGCCAGGAGTCCGTGACCTTGACAACTAGGCTACCGCTGCCGTTCTGTTGTAATCACAGATATTGATATCAATGAGTGAAGATATAATCTATTCATCATTAAATTTATAATTAACTTTATTAATTTGTTATCGTTAAAATGACACTGAAACATATTCCACTGAACCATCACTAATGATCTGAGCATTTGGAAGTTTGCATACCCTCTATAATTGGCTACTCGGACTTATTTTCATAAAAAAAAAATTCAAATATTACAATTGCAAGTTTTCACCACAAATCGAGTTTCTGCCTAGATTTACTAGTTATAAATAATTATATTTATTCAGTAATATGAATTTATTTTAAAAGATTATACAAGCGTGCGATTATCTTCCAGAAAAATAAAATTTTCCTTGAAGTAGTAGTAGGTTTCAACAGTCACTCTGTTACTGATTTCAGTATCACACTTTTCAGTTTCGCAATATTCTATTACAGTTTCACAATCGTTTCTCACTATTAAAAATGGAATTTTTATCTTAAAAAACTATTATTATACCTCGGAAAAGTGGTTTATTCTTCTTTCATCATAAAGTTTCTTTATAATTTATGTTCTTTCTTTGCTTATGATATAATCTATAATTAAATAGAGCTTTTATGCTTGGCATTCTTGATGAGGTAAAAAGAACAATGTACAAATAGAGAAATAATACTTATTCAACAGTAGTGCAAAACATACTTATGCAAATTAAATAATTTAAGATGTTTTTTTTTTAAAAAAAAAAGTAGAGAGGTAAAATGCGTATTTACGGCGGAAAAAAAAAACATTTAATGCATCTAATTCGAGATGATAAAATTAATTAATATTGAATTAATGTTTCCTCGTTTTGCGTTTGGTTATTGTATTTTAAAACATGACAAATTACCACAAATAACTTGGATTTAACATTACAATTTTGTTACATCAATTTAATAAGTTTTAGTTTTCCTTTCACTTCATAAAACATTTGAACATTCATTTTTTTTAAACATTCAAAAATCTAAAAAAAAATAATTCTAATATATTAAAAATATTGAATACAACAAACAGCCAATTATTGTCATTTTCAAAAATTTCTGTATAAAATTTAGAAAGAAAAATCTTGGACAGGCTATGATTCATTGATCAGGGCCAATGTTTGATACTTATTTATCCTTTTTCACATTAAAAGAAAAACAGTTCAGAAAAAAATATAGAAACACAAGCAGACAATCAATGCATTATTTCTTTTTTAATCAAAACTTATTTACTACGGTTCTATGATAATTCATATAAAACATTAGTTCTAGCTTAAACTATTTAATTTTGAGTTCTTAACACAATGTCTATTGGCAGCAATTGTAATAAAATTGTTCATTTTTATTTTGTTGATAACTTTACAAATTTTTATTTATATATCGTTCTAAGAAAATAGAACATTCACCGATAATTTAATGAAACTCAAACTTTATTCGTCTGAACAACAGACAATTTGTCAGAAAATTATCTTTGACTTTTTTTAATGCGCGTTGGACTTCTCTATTCTTGACATAGAATTCTTTGTAGAATCTTTACACCTTCTTCCGTATATATATAAGCACGAAATTTATTGTAATATCTTTAATGATTAAAGAGTAACATATGTTTCGAATCCTTATACTTCCGTTACATCGAATTCATTGATCGTAAATCAATACGGTAAATGCGTGATCATAAAGATGAATTTTTCATTAAGAAATCGTCTGTATTTAAAATGATATTGTTATAGATGTTTTTTTCTCTCTTTAAAAAACTTTTAGTTACAATAAAGTTGATTTAGATGTATTAAAAAATTATTTTCAATTAAAATAAAAATAAAATGCCATATTAATGCAGATTTCGGCAAATTACTTTTTATAATCTTGTTTTTGAGAACAATAAATATTTGAAGGTGTAGTGTATATTGTACATAATTTTAATTCTGTGCAAATGCAATCCAATCTTATGTGAATAAAAAAAATGGGAATCTTTTACAAATAAGAATTTTTTAATGATATAATTTTTATAACTGTTTACACTAATTAAATTGAAATGCAAAAGATATATTATAGTGCTATTAGTTAATTCATTAGACACTTGATGCCATTTTAACGAAAAAAAATCAGCTATCTAACAACTACTGACTACTCTGCAACCAAAATGGATATTTAAAAGATACATTTCTGGACAAAATATTACGCGATTCCCCTATAATTTAAATTCCTACAATTAAAAATTTCAAAAATTCTCTGCTTACAATATTCTATCTCAATATTGTTATGCAAGAAAACAGGAAAAGGCAATGCATCTCTTTCGAATTATAAAGAATCTAATTTGCGAGTTCTATTGCATTTCTTTATGTACTTAAAATACAGAAATTGATTACTCCCAATCTTTTTTTAATAATGTCTTGTCTTTTCGATGAACAATATTATTTCAATGCTTTCTATTATTAATTAATGAATAATATCATCCATGACTTAGCCTTCACTCTTTTTATTTCCTGAAATTTGAATTGCAAGTAATAAATTATCGCAAATACAAAGTCATATGTTTTATTCCATTTTTGTACCATTCCAGAAAATGTCTTCTAAAATTGTTTTTGTAGTTATATCTCAGACTTTTCAATATTTTTCACTTCCTTCCTTCCTTTGTCTCTGTAAAACATAATATAGAGATTAAGATTGATTCAAAATTAACATTTTAAGGCATTTGAAACATATTATAATGATATATGACATAGCGCAATTATAATGTAAAAAATGACATTTAGACGTAAAATGCGTGTTCCCAAAAGAAGTATACAACATTCCTTTTTGAAATATCCATTATCAATTCCCGTGAAGTTTTATTTTCTACATTTATAAATATTACTGTAATGCAGCCCACTTCCACTCAACTCCAGCAAGTAAACGAGAGAAGAGCAAAGAAAATAATTGGGAGGGGGGGGGGGAGATTGTTCCAATCTAAGAGATCGAAGATAAGAAGAAACGGGGATCTCTCTCCCTCTCTTCTATTTTTTGATTCAGTAGATAGAGCATTTAGACACAAAAATGTGCTAAAAGAATTATTGTAAAACCCTAGATTTTACAGAAGTTAATTGGCAAGAAAGTTGCCAACATTTTGGTATATATTAGTGATGACAAGAGTAAAAGATCACGGAAAAATAAAAGTAATAATTGTGAAAAATACTGCCCCCTCCTTTTGTTTGCTTAGAGAATTTTAAGAAAAATAGATGGCTGTCAGGGCCTCAGTCAGTGGAAGTTTTCCTAGCCTTACATAGTGTACGGCGTTATATAAGTTTATATAAACGGTACTTACAAATTATCGCAATGGCATTGGCGACATTATATGAAAGGAAGCACATGGTTGCTAATTCAGCGCATACGCGACTCATGGGAAATCAGATTTGCCAACTTGGCGAGTTATCTTGAATGTTGGAATTGTTGCGATAGTACTTAAGTGCCATATAAGTACATATATTTTATATAAATATAATCTACATAAGTAATTTACGTATAAATATTTTTAAATAATTGGACGAATTGATATTTATATATATAAATTGTATATACTCATATATAAATGTAAAAGAATGCATAGTTATTTAAGCATTGCCCTTTACAGAAAATGTATAAAATAAGCAAATCCACCGATGAGAATGAGCACGAAAAAGAGAAATACACAACGCTCGCATGCGAAAATGTCGTAAAAAAAACGTACAATAAAATCCGGCGTATAACGCGCACTTTTAACACAAAAAATTAGATCGAAATTTACGGGTGCGCGTTATACGCCGGGTATAAAAATGGCAGCTTTAAAAATAAAGAAAGATCTGAGTATTCGATATATAAGGCCTCTATATATATATATGTGTTTATTTAAAAGAAATGACATAACTTATGAACTTACAGAGTCGTAGTTCTAGAAGCATACTGTTTTTTAAAAAAAACAGAGAAAATACTTCGAATAAATGACTTTGAAACATAACAGCATTGCTTATGTACATTTCAGGTTTGTTCGTAAAAAAAGGGGGTGCGTGTTATACGGCGGATATACCTGCAAATCAAAAAATACAGCTCGTAAATATAGGTGCGTGCTATACGCCGGTGCGCGGTATACGCCGGTGCGCGGTATACGCCGGATTATACGGTACATACATCCGAACAACTGGATTCTCTTGCCCAGAATAAATCAAAAGCTTTCACTTCTATCGTGTGGTCATAAGCACACACGCATTTTTTTTAATTAATGCTTAAAACAGAAAAATTATTTAATGCTATTTCACATGAAATTCATTTATTTTCGTTCAACAAGTATTCAACCTATTTCCGCTTCCCTCCACGACTTTCTAAGGATTTACAAAAATAAATTCGATGCTTGTATAAATTTTTTGTTTTAATAACTTAAAAAATATATGCAACAGCTTTTTTTTTTATAAATTGGACAATTTTTTTTAGAATACTGAAGTTTAATGTTTGTTGAACTGAATGAATTATGCTTATTACAATCATGTGGATACTATCTATAATATCAAAAATAAAGAGACGCTCAATGGAACAAATTTACACTCTCTGCTTATTTTCAAATCTAAAAATTCTTAAATATATAACTGCATGTTATTTAGAATTAATGGGAAAAAAATCATACTCTATAAAATTTACCAAAAGCAGTTTTGTTAATAACATTTTTTTTAAAAAAATTAATCGTTGCTGCTATTGTAGTTATCTGTGCTATCCTATTTCATTAAATAGACAAAACTAAAATTAGGTTTCCACAGCAGATTTCTTTAAATTCACTGAATTTAGCCCTTTTTATAGTTGTGGTTTTACTCTATCATTCTCTCAAGTATTCAATAAAATACTCTTGATGTCACGATACAAGAAAATTAAGGATTGATAGAAGTTGATTCTACTTAAAGGATTACTCTCTGGGATTATATTTTTGAAACCGAAATTTAGATTAGAATCAGATTTAGCTCGAAGAATAACATCCATTAATCTGCGGACACAGCATAAGAATTAACCATTAAAAAATCCAAGGTTTTCCTAGGTAAAGTGGAAAACCTTGTATTTTGTCACACTGAAAAGAATAAAGGAAGTTATTTTATATATAAATACAGAAATCTTGTTTTTAAATTTCGAGAAGTTAGAGATTATGTATATTTTTTTTCTCATAAATCTCTCTTTTTTGTGAAAAAGTGGTTTCTTTAGTGATTCTAGACATCTTTTTTGTTGCGGTACACTTTTAACAATTACAAAATTTGGCGGCACACCAACAATAAAATAAGTTTACAAGAATTTTACTTTTCTATAATACACTACCTAAAACAGAGTTTATGATAATAATTTTTAGTGTTAAATATAATAATATACACGATAAAGACAAAATTTTAAATGAATAATTAATTACAAGAAGTTTGAGCTTGATGATTTTTGATAATTTCGTTTATATTGGGTAGTAACTATATACCACTCTCATTTTGTAATCTACATTTAAAAGTCTCGATCTTTTTTTCATTTTTATATTTGTTTGTGCTGAAAATCCGAATCCACATAATAAGATGCAGAAAATTGTAACAATATTTTTAAATCTTTTTTTTTTGGCTATGGGATAATCGCCTCGAATTTCAATTGAAAATGAATTAATTGACTCTTCCAAATGTTTTAAAATTAAATCTCGCTTTTTACAGAGCAGAATTAGTTCTTCCTTTCTCATTCAAAGTTAATTCATACACAGACGTATCTGTAATCACAAATGGATAACGAACCCAATAAAATTTTTGAAAATCTAAATTTGGGGAAAGTAATGAGAATATAGCTCTCTCCTCAAGTGTTGTCAAATGGTCAATAATAATTTTATGAATAGTTTATTCCTATAAAACAGCCAAATGATTCGGTTCCGGATATTTTTATTTTTTTTTCAGATTATAATTAATAATTAAAAAAAAAAAAAAATTGGTGGCATATAGAAGTGCCGTGGGAAAAAGGGGTTGAGAATCACTGGCTTAGACATTAAAACAGTCTGAAATAGGTTGTAAATAATGCTTGGAAAATTTTGAGAGATAAAATCAGCAGTTTCAAAAGCATTGATTGATATTAAAGAATAATAAATTTTAGATAACGTAGAACAGGAATGGCGAACCTTTTTGGATCAACGTGCCATTTTTTCTAAAAAAATGCTTACTGAGATACAGACGTGCCGTCAAATAATTTTGACTTGTGATTATGGTGAAAATAATAAAACTAAATATTGTCAACTCAAAACTCTTTATTTACTGCGAAAAAATACATTTTGTACTTTATAATAGCAAATCTTTTCGTTATACGTGTAATTCAAATTAAAGTAACATTAGTGTGTGACTTCTGTTGTTGCAGATTAGATTACAAATAACTTATATTACGATTATAAGATGCTACTTTTAGAAGAATGAATGCTGTGTTGTGGAGTTGTGTGCCAAACGCGGCTTCTAAGCGAGTCTTTAGTGTTGTTCATCTCTGAAAATAATGACTCGCAAGTATAGGTAGATGAAATGGTTAAAATAGCATGGGCCAGCTTCTTCAATCAGTCAAATGTATCTGGAATCAAATTCAATCTCATGTTTTCAAAATTTCGTTTACTGATACTGCTTGTCAATCTTTCTGTTTCAATCAATTCCAACTTTTTCCTTGTTTCAATACATTTTTGAATCCATACTGAACTAGATTGGAAATCAATTAGTTGCATTTCAAATTCTTCCATTTCTAACCAATCGAATTGGGACAAGTTCAGTTTATTAAATGAAATCACAACAGGGTACATAATAAACTTGAGCGTTTCCTATAATTCTTAGAATCGAGAAAATCTCACTAAAAATTCTTTGATTGAAAAATCAATTATGGAAATAAATTCTTCGCTAACTTTTTCTTCGTCTGGTGTGTTGTTTCTCATGTACATCTAATACTTCATATTGAACTTTGTTATTTTGAACTAAAATGCAAACCGTTTTGATCGATGACGTGCCCAAAATATTGTGTCGCGTGCCATTGGTTGGCCATCCCTGACGCGGAAGTTCAAACTTTTACTGCTATTGCATTAGGTTTGAAGTCAGTAAAAATTGGCTTAGAAAAATTATACAGTCGTAACAAGACGCAAACTGCCTAAGGAGTATTTGTTATTATTGGAGAATTTTAGTTTTGGATTAATGCAATACCTAAATTTTGAAAGAGAGTTTGGTGCTGCTGCATTTACTGTTGTGTTCTTTCACGTTTATCAGATAAAGACTCTTTGATTCAAAAAGCTAAAATAGTTGCGACAAGGCTTCTTTTTTGAGGAGGATGAATCATTGTCCAATTCTTCGAACTCAGAAGACAGAAATTTTACAAAAGAAATCTTTCACTTTGGCGGGGGGGCCCGAAAATTCGATCATCAAATATTGTAAAACTGGGTGAGGCTTTGAAAATAATTTCTCCGATATCAGCTGAAGCCGAGAGGGCGTTTTCTGCAGCAAGTATTTCACTACAAAGTGAAGAACTAGAATGAATGATAAAAGCATAGATTGCTTATGTTTTCTTACGTCTATAAAAATGTGTAATTATTATATTTTATTTGTATTCTGTAACTTTAAATGTAAAAGAATATAAATTTTGGAATTTATGAATATCATCATTTTGTGTAATTACTTTCGAAGTCAATTAAGGTATCCGACTAAGTTCGGAACCGTGATTTTACAAAAGCGTATAAATGGATAATATTTATGATATTTAGTGTCACTTAGATTAGAAAATGTATATAAAATTGTTTTAAGAATAGTATTAAAATAAAAAATTATTTAAGTACAATATTTTGACAACAAATGAACATAGAATGACCCATTTTCAAAATATTCTCCTATGAAAATTGCTTCTGTTATAATAATATTTTTTTTTGCCTGTATATAGCTCAGACCTCTGTACAGAGGCTCAATTAGAATTTTTGAAATATATAACTTAGAAGTGGGTTTATCCATGTTTTACACAACAGAGGGGAGAAATTTTAAGAAAAAAACGCCGAGAATTATTTCAAATGGTTGTAACTCTGAAAGTAATGTGAATTTTGAAAAAAAAATAGTCCAGACTCTGGAGAAGTCTACTTTATATAAGCACACAAAAAAATATCATTTTAGAAGCATTTTTTATAAAAGGAGAACATTTTTTTTGAAAAAAGGTTATTCTAAGTTAATTTTTTGCCAAAATATTGTATTTAAATAATTTTTTTTTGTCAAAATGTGTCCTTAAAACAATTTTATACATGTATTCTAATCTAAGTGACACTACATATCATGAAAATTATCCATTTATGCTCTTTTTTAAAATCACGGTTCTGAATGTAGTCGGATACCTTAAAAATAACTAATTTTTAGATTTTTAAGAACTTTAATGTATTTTTGGAAACCCTGGGAGTGATTGTCATGTTTCCGAGTCTTACTAGAAATTCTCGGGAAAGAAAAATGTAGGGAAATCAGAAATCTTATTCACTAAACCCTACGTAGCATATAAGGCTCCTTCAGAGATCTATTTGGGAATTACTTTTCTATCGTGATTTTAAAATTGAGCTGAACTTTTTCCCTTTCTTAAATACTTAAGTACTATATTATGTAATAAGATTCTTCAAAATGGTATATAAACTTTTTCTATATTTCTATGTAAAATATTTTTTCATAATAATTTTGCGAGACAGTATAATGCAATCTTTTGTTGCGATTATTTCAGTTAATAATTACACAACTCGACATAATTCGTTTCATTTTAAGTAAAAAAATGAAAAATATTATTCGTAGACATGGCCTAATATTATAAGTATCGTCATCATGTATTAGTTCTGTTATTGCAGGAGCTTTTGTATAAGGAAATTCTTGTTCGATTTCACTTAAGTTTCTTACGTATGATATATTTATTCTCAGTGTAGCATAAACGTGAGCTTTTGTATGTATTAGAGATCGATGAAGAGCAATTTCCAGGTGTAATCCTGATCAAATAAAGGAAAAAGCGCTTCTTTTTTAAAGCATTTAGAGCATACGAAAAACCTCACTAAAATTTGTATATCCATCTTTCGATTCCATTTTTTGAGTGGTATTTCTAAGCTGCTGAAAATTTCTAAAAACGTCATACATTTTTTTTTTGTCAAATTTTTTGAAACTGCACGCTTTTTTTTTATTTACTGTAATGTAACAAAATTAAATAAAACAGTTTTGATATCATCAATTGAAGTAAAATAATTAACAAACACCCCCTTTTTTTTAAGTATAAAAATATGTTATTTTAAAAAAGATGCATCCATTTTCTTTCAAGAAAAATTTACGGCAATATTTATTTTTTAAGGTGTGTGCGTGCTTGTAGTGATAATAATAATAAATAAAAGCTGTTATGGACAAATTAAGTATCGTACAAAACAGAGAAAGCCCAAAGTTCAAAACCGAAAACTAAGAACAAATTTAAAAAAAAAAACATAAATGAAGAAAAGTTATTTGATCAAAAGAAAAAACTCTTATCTTTTTCCTAAGCTGTCACCGACTTAGGGCAGTGAACTAGGCTTAAGCTTGCATTATGGGATTCTAACCTTTCAGCAGAAAATTTATAAATACGTATATATATGGAATAGTCCTTCCTGTTAATTTATTTAAGGAATACACATTTAAATTTTAAAACAAAAAAAGTGGTTTGTTTATTAATATATTTAAATTTTAAATACATGACTTTTTTTTATTGAAAAATTGTCGTTAATTACAAAAAGAAGCAAACTATATTGCTAATATTTACTGATATTCAAAATGCAATATGTACAATTACAGAGTCGAAGGTATATTTGAATCTGCATGTTTGTTGCGTATTTGTATCTTATATAAATCCATACCATAGATTGTATCGTTCCAGAAATTTTTAGAGAGCTTTTTGCTCTGATGTTTTAAAAAAACCAAAAACATTTCTAGGAAAGAAAAAAAAATTCAAATTTACTTCGGTATTTTTTTTTTTAATTAGCTCTTAAACGATGCTGTGTGTGTTATCCTAACAATTGCTTTTGGTATTTTTGCTAATTAAATTTTAGAAAAAGTAATTTTATTTCACAGCGAAAAATATTGTTTTACATCTACAACGAATTTTCATAGTAGCTTATAATAGTTACAGACGATTTTTTCTTATTATAGTCGTTACTTTTGAACAGACGACTTTTCAACTTGTAGAACTTAAATAAAAAAATTTTAAAAAGTGATAAAAGGAATAGAGTTTCAGAAGCAGAAGTAAATCCAGTCAGGAATGAATTATTAAATTAAATCTTAACTCTAATGATAATTTACAGAGTGATAAAGCCATGTTATCCTATTCGATAACATTATGATATGTTCATTTCTTTAATTTAATTTTTCGAAAATCCTTTTTTTTTATGTTTCATGTTTTATTTCAATTAACTATTCGAAACATTTTCTCTTAAACAAATTAAATAAAACAATCAATTCTCAATATCATTTTCTGGATAAAGTTAAGTTTGAAGGAGTTTTACTTTTAACTTAAAATTATAATTTGACATTAACGGTTATTAAAGCAACCTAAAACTCTCTAACTCTCTCTCTCTCTCTTTAAAGCATCAAAATAACTGAATACTTTTTAAGAGTCTCGAGTAAAAGTAGAATTTATTAGTAAACATTGAAAGAAATTATTTTGTTTATTCGTTATATTGAAGTGATTACAGAGATTATAAAAACTAAAATTAATTGAAGCATGAATGGGATGCGAAACACAAGGCATAACTAGATGAAAATATAAAAAAGCAATAATTAACTAGCACTAACTTCGAACATTTTGAAAATGGAAATTACTTTTGTCCTTACGAAATTTTAATAATATGAAATATTTCGAAATAACTGTCATCAAATGAAAAAATGTTAATTCTAAAAAATCACAGCCACATTTCAAAAGATAATAATTAAGCAGTGATTTATAAATTAATATTTTAATTTAATTATAATAAATATTTTTATAGTATTATGTTCCTTACAAACAGACAAGGCAAAATTTACATAATAATTATTCTTTGAAATGAAAACATAACACTTCAAATTTAGGCAGAGCTAAAATCACAATAGACTAAATATAAAAAGAGTAGAATGTTAATAGTTTTATTAAATAAGACTATAAGTTTAAGTAGCAATTAAATCTAGTTAATTTTTTTTTATAAAAAATGAATAAGCAATAAACTTTAAATTACAAAACATAAAACTGAACATTCTGTTTTAAAAAGTGGAATGCTAAGGTTTAAATATAATGCTTAACTTTTAGAGAATTGTTCAACAAGAACAATTGTAGAATTATTGGTTGCTTGTCTATTCGAATTAGCAAAGGAAAAAAATATATATATTATATGTGGCTAGATGTTCGCATAAATGAATGAGTCATCCTTACCTGCTTATAAATATCATTTCCTGACACTAAAATCAAGTGACCTTGGTGACTTTATTGTAGAAGATGGGTTTTTCATTCCTTCGATAAATTTATCAACAAACTCTTCAACGTCGGTTTCCGTCATGCCCAGCTTGTTTAAAGCTATGTCGTTGAATTGACTTCGTTTTTCCTCATCCCATTTTTGAACCATTTTAACAATATTTTGTATATAATCATGATTGACACTTCCTGTAATGGTGTAAACAGCCGTTTTTAAGGAATCCATAATGGCACGGAATCGGGCATCTTTGTATAGGTCATCTCTGTCGAAAAATTGTAACAAGGTGGCAGTGAACTTCGATTCTAGATCTTTCAGAAGTTTATCTGAGTTTTCAGCAGCCTCATCTTTGTCAACTTTTGCACCACCAATTTCCACAGTTTCTATCACTGCGTCGTCATCGGCTGTAACTTCAGAAACAATCTCCTGCAAAGGGTTCTGAATCTTTTCCGAGTTTTGCTCTTTGTTTCTCGAATCAATGCTCTCGTCATTTATCTGAGCATAGCCATAGTTGAAGGTTATTCCAAGGACAAACAAGAGTACGAGATACGAATGCATGTCGTATCTTTATGGAATATTTCAGTCCCTCTAGTTTCTTCTGATGTTGGTCAACTGCAGGAAAGACTAAGATTCTTGGTATCTGATATTCCTAAGAGTGTTAAACATTTAAGCAATTATTAGCAAAGCATAATACGTTACGAACATCTTCTATATCGGTGAATAGTTGTACATCTTAAACAGTTTACACAGTGATGCAGGTGATGGTGAATATACAGATACGAATACATGTCAGATTTACAACAAAATATTCAGCAAATGAATAGGATTAGAAGAAAACAGCCTCGGCGCTGTTGATTTATGGAAATGAGCCTGTGATATTCGCGACGAAAGAGCTTCCCAGAAATACAGGCAGAGCATAGCCAATGAGATCAATATATGAACAGCTGGGTGATGATAGTCCTATGGTTTATGAATAAGTAGTAAAGTTGTTTTGTTAATGAAATTTCACAGTTATTCCAAATGTAAATTATTCTTGCGTGGTAGACCTAATTCCGAAAACAGTAGAAGAAAAACCTAGTAAATAATAGGCTTAAAGATGTTGATATAATTGAAACAAAAACATGAAATTTTTTAATTCAAACTTTAAATTTTAAAAATAAATACAAATTTAACTTAAGGGAAAGAAGGATTGAACTTTCAAATATTCTTTTGTGTAATACATTTTTGTATAAGTTCAGTTAGATTTGCAATATCTGCTATTCCATAAACGAATAATTTTTATAAGATTCGTTTGTGTTACAAGATGATTTGACATAATCATCAAGAGTTACTAATTTGTTATAAAAATTCTCCATCATCAAAATTTTCCTATTAACATGGAGTGGATATAAAGAAAGAGATGTCGTGTAAGATGTCGACCTCAACATCCAACAGAGGCTCAAAATTACAAGTTTTATTGACAGTAAACCTTCGAATCGGATGGAAATATAAAACAGCTGGAAGTGGAGGACAAACAACCATTCAAAAATTAGGCTTTCTACTCTTGGCTGAGTGAGTGTTTATGAACGTCGTATAAAGCAACACAAGCGATATTGGCAATGGGCCTCGTAATTTTAAATCTCGGGTAAGTGACGAGAACGATACCTGAGCCGGCATCTCTTATCCAAACTACCCGATCACTCTAATGAGGGGAGAGGGCCGCTACAAATTTAACGTGCGTCAGCCCCTCTTGCATGGCTGGTTTTCAATGGCATCAGGGCTCAAACTCATGACACGCTTCCACGACCTCTTGCCCATGATCACTGGACTACTGTGACCATCTTTGTGCTCTTGAAGTATCTACGACAATCTATCATCAAAAAAAATTCTCAGTGGGGTACCACAAGGATCTTTATTAGGGCCCAAGCTCTTTAATCTATACATCAATGACATTCCCAAGGCTGCCGAAGTTCACTTAGCGATGTACGCGGACGACACTGCCATTTTTACCCAAAACATTTATAACCACAATATCATTGAGCGGCTTCAAAATTATGTCATTCGACTCGAAACCTGGCTTAACGACTGGAAAATAAAGGTTAATGCATCTAAAAGTGCATGCCTCCTCTTTACGAGACAGCGGTGCATCGGAAACCTCCCGCATGTCAACATTTTTAATCAGTCTATCCCCTGAGTTACTGAATATAAGTACCTAGGTTTAATACTTGATACTAAATTAAACTTTTCTAAACACATCCGTTCCGCCCACCAAAAGGCGGCTGGAATGAAAAACACTCTAAATCGTTTGATTTCTCCCAAGAGCACAAGCTCGCATTAAGGCACAAGGTTCTATTATACAAAGCCATTCTTCGCCTCATCATGTTGTACGCTTCTCCCATCTGGGCTGGGGCGGCAGTTACTCACCTGAAAAGATTGCACACTTTTCAAAACATTCAACTGCGTAGAGCAGCAAATGCAACTTGGTTTGTCAGGAACGAAGTCTTGCAAAAAGATCTTAATGTTCCGCCGCTTCTTGATTTCATCAAAAACTATCAGAAAATTTCTTCAACTGGTTACCACAGATTTCAAATGAATCTATCAGGGAAATACCGGCTTACGACAATTCTATTCCTAGCTCTTCTAAGAGACCTAGAGCAGTTCTTAATCACTTGTATCAACACTTCCCAGCTCTGAAAAGGATGAGAATGTCTTGATACGAATTAAAAAGATATGAGCTTTATTGTTATACTAGTTGTCTTCTTTTGTAAGACTTCACTCACTCTAATTATTCCCCTCCCCCGCGCCATGCAAGTTTTTGACAGCGTTTAGTGTGGCAACTTCACCCCTCATGATCTTATTTCAAACTCCTCTACCTTTTCTTACTTTTTCTCTTCCAAGTGGTTATTTAAAATTTCCTTTCAATAACCACACGCAGTTATCTTAGAGGTAACGTGTAATGGACTTAAAAATATTTTTCTCTTAATCCTTGTTATTAAAAAAATATATCCCTTCTCTCCTCGTTCCATCAAGATGCGGCAGACGGTTGAAAGACGGGCTTTGCTGTCATGGAGATGTGACGTCATTTTCTCTTTGTTTTCCTATGAAAGCGAAACAGAAACTAAATCAACTGGGAGAGTGGTTTCCACCCACCCCTCCACCAGCGTTATTGCGCTGCATTTAATGTGGACTGCTTTTTATTTTTATATGTAACTTCAACAAATTGTTCTCTGTTCAATTTATCATGATGAGTGGATAATAGAGCTATCTCTAAGGTTCCACGTAAATGTATAACCGTTACCGTTATCATCAAAAAAGAAATTTGATTAATATATGTTATGATTATGGGTAATGGGCTTATTTCGTTAGCCAGTAAAGGCTAAAAGCTAACAAACAAAACTTTATTCTAACAATATCTACAAAAAGGGGACAACACAATTACACAAATACTATTCTAAGTTAAACATTTAAACGCGCTTCGTTGCCAAGAGGCTAAATCGTTCTCTCTATCGTCATTTCCCTTCTCTGTCTCGGTTGGTTATGGGGATCGACGCTCGCCTCCCTATGAAGCGAGCTGAGTCACGCATCAGGGCGCATCCAGTGCCACCCTCCCTGGGGATCTTCATTTATATGTAACCTTTATAATTTTAATTTAAATCTGAAAATTGGTTTTAGAATAAATGTTATACATATAATTTTGATTTTGAAGCAGGCATTGTATAACAAAGATTTTAAACTGACTAGGTTGTTATCTTGCGACATAAGGTATGCAGCAACCAAAATTTGGAAGGCAAAATACCTTAACAATTCAGAATTTCATTAAAATTAGGTAATTAAAATGCAAAGAGATTGAAAAAAATAATTTGAAAGGGCTGTAAAACGTAGTTTATAAAAATTAAGGTATCCGACTACGTTCGGAACCGTGATTTTTAAAAAAAAGCACATAAATGGATAAATTTCATGATATTTAGTGTCACTTAGATTATAATACATGTATAAAATTGTTTTAAGGACATTTTGACAAAAAAAAAAATTTTAAATACAATATTTCGGCAAAAAATTAACTAAGAATAATTTTTTTTCTAAATGTTCTCCTTTCGTAAAAAATGCATCTATTATAATACTATTTTGCCTGTATATAGCTTAGACCTCTCTACAGAGGTCAAACTAGAATTTTTAAAATATATAACTTAGAAGTGGGTTTATCCATATTTTACGACAACACAGCGGAGCAATTTTAAGAAAAAAACGCCAATAATTATTTAAATTGGTGATAACTCTAAAAATAATGTGAATTTTTCAAAAATTCCAGTTGGGCCTCTGTAGAGAGGTCTGAGCTATATACAGGCAAAATATTATTATAATAGAAGCATTTTTCACAAAAGGAGAACATTTGGAAAAAAAGTTATTCTAAGTTAATTTTTTGCCAAAATATTGCATTTAAATAATTTTTTTTGTCAAAATGTCCTTATAAAATAATTTTATACATGTATTCTAATCTAAGTGATACTAAATATCATGACAATTATCCATTTATACGCTTTTTTAAAATCACGGTTCCGAACGTAGTCGGATACCTTAAAGGTTTTTTTATTGAACGACGAAAATCATTCAGCAAGAAAATTCTCAAGACATTAATCATGAAGCTGTGAAAGAAATTATGACATTATTTCTGTATTCAAATAAAATAAGAGAATAAATCAATGCAACATATAATTACCGTATTTATTCGAATCTAAGCCGTCATCGATTCTAAGCTGCACCCCCGATTTTCTGCCCGTTTTTTTTTTTAAATATATAGAATGTTCATCGATATCCGACACTTAAGAAATAAAAAAAAAATTCAATGAGAAATAATAAGAAGTTAATAACTAAAATTTATTTTACTCTAGTATTAGAAACTTTCAAATGCATACACGAATCTATAGTTACTCTAACCGTCAGTATCATGCTTCGAAAAGGATTCGTTACTCCCATTGTCTCAGATGACTTCGGTATTGGCGTCGCCATTTGCCCAAACAATATCGTCTTCCGTGCCATCCAATGCGTTTGTGTTGCCAATTTTTAAAAAGAATGCATTATAGAAGAGTGTAAAAGAATTATCTCTAAGATTGTTGAATGTTTACCAGTAAAAATTATGTTTTCTCGATACACATGATGTCTAATGTTTAATTGTTTCATCCGTGTCAAACTTTCAGTGACCGCTGTTCTGTTTCCGTGTTTTCTTGCATATAAAATTGCATCCCTTTTCATATTTGCGTCATAGTGAACTCGTTCAATGCCATAAGTCGTCGATGTAAATGACCAGAATGGACGATTACAGTTTTTTTTTAAAGGGGTGGCAACTCAATTTTCTCCATCCAACAAATGTTGTTAAGTTGCCCCCCTCGGGTGCCCTTCTCTTTGATTATCAGCGCGAGCTAGAGGTGTAGGAATAAATGAAGAACTAGAAGTTTCCATATTCTTAATGTAGTTTTATTAAGAACTTAAGCTTAAACGTCTAACAGATTAGATAATAATGATATATGTGAGAGAATCTACGATGACAAAACACACAATATAGATAATACCGAAATAACTTAACCCGGACCACTATCAATAACTAACACGCCTAAACTCAATTCCAATAATATCTCAGATCCTAATACTAAATAGTCAATCCTACCTTAACTTCGATCATAGATCTAATCTTAATAAAAATTGCGTATTTACTCGAGTGCAATGGTATGCAACTTGACTTATAATGGCTCTATCTCCGGAATAACTTCTCTTGGCTGTTGTCACTTCACAATTGTATCACGCTCTATCATAACATTCCCTAAATTGCCACACCGCTTACTCTAACTTCTGATATTTAAAAGCTTTCTAATTTGCATCTTTTATTCACCCTTCACTTCTTGGGTTTTGGTTGGAAAAGAGTTGCCATTAATTCTGGCCCCAAAAGAACCAAAAGGATATGTTAATGAAAAGACGCGTGAGCCCGTCACAATGCTTTGCCTTCGATTCTAAGCCGCACCCGATTTTCAGTAGCATTAACACTGGAAAAATAGTGCGGCTAAGATTCGAGTGAATACGGCATTTGCTTATTCAGAAAGGTCAAGATTAAACTAATCAACATTTATTGTCAAATTTAAAAATTGCATCCGCTCAGTATTTTCACTAAAATCTTGATGACTTGCTTTGTTTTAAAAAAAAAAAAAAAAAAAAACGATGTCAAATATCTTCCAAAAAGTAATGTTAAATTGAATTTCTTACAATAATTTCTTCTTATAAAGAATGTAAAATATTTATAGTTTAAGTTTAAAAAATAACATGAAATATAAAATGACTACGTATACAATATATTGAGTCTAATAAATACATAATACATTACAAATATCGTATTTTATTGAATTTTTGACGATTAAAAACATGCGGCCTCCAACTTATAATAAAACAGACCATATGGTCAGCAATATCCTATGTGTTTGACATGCCTGTCTTAATTGATTGAATATTAACGACGCACTGTTCAGCTACACGAGGGCTTTTGGCGACGTACCACGTAGTTTTGAGCCATGGTCAAGTGACGCGGACGACACCTGAGCTGGCACCCCCTCTCCTAACTACCACACCACATCAACGGGAGGACGTTTCAGCTCTCCACAGATTTAACGTGCATCGCTGCCCTACACGGCGGGTCTTTAGTGGTACTGGGCTCGAACTCTTGACAAGGCAAGCCACGGTCCGATACCTATACCACTCGGCTACCTTCGGCCACATGCCTGTCTTAAGTTTTGTGTAGTAGCATATAGAGAATTATATATAAGCAACTTGAGAAACCAAAAAAAAAACCAAAAAACAGCCTTTAATAACAGATTTTGTAACAACAAAAAACCATTTCTTCATTTGAATCAAAACCGACCCGCCATCAGTGCGAGACAGTATTTAACGCATCTACCGATGTTTGCCTTTTTGATCCAGTTCGAAAAATTGTGCACGCTTATTATCAAGTAGCGATGACCTAATTGTTAGTAGTCTTATTCCAAATTTCAAATTGTGTGTGTGAGTTTTTATATGTTGTACTTATAATTCAATTTTCACTGTATACTAATTTTATTTTATTTATTTATTGTAATAAAAATGAATTGCCTTTGTTTTATAAATCTGTAACATGGATTTTATTATTACTTTTTTTGCACATTTTTTGGTAAAATATTTTAGAGAGAATTTTCATCTTTCACGATTTTTGTAAGAGTTGTGGAACATATCTCCAAAATTACCATATGTTGCACGTATTTTTTACAAGACTTTTTTTTGGCATGGTTTTCTAAGGAACTTATATACTGTGTAAAAAAAAAAAAAAAAAGAGAGAGAGTTAGATGTATTTGTTTTCGGAACATTTTAAGACCTAGGTGAGAGAGACTACTGCGAGTAGACAACTCTTGGGAATTACATTAAATGAATTGTCGCGAATAGTATCGATGTTGTTATATTTAATGCAAGTAAATATGTGTGTGTGTTTCACATAATTAATACATTTTTCAGAAGCCTACAGCATTTAGAGATTTTTTTCAAATAATTAGACATTCTTCATCTTAAGACTTTACTTGAATTCGCATTCGTTTTTCGGCATTTATTTTTTCCCAAAAGAGGAAAAAGAAATACATACGTAATAACGTTGATTACATTAAAAATCATTGGTTCTTTTTCAAGTTTTCAGATAGAAAAAAATAAAGAGATGTTCTTATTACAATTTTTTTAATCGATACACAACAAAATTTTTATGTTTTACAATTTTCAAATTAATTTCCTAAAAAGCAAGTAATAGAAAAATTTTTTTTTCTTTAACCTAAATCCTACTTAGATGAACAAAGAAAAATTTTATTTTATAGCTACTTTTTATTAAATAGTTACATTTAATATAAATATGTATATACATATGGACAGAATCACAACATTAAGTGGTAATTAATTTTTATTAATTATCATTAAAGTAACGTATTGTCATCGAAAACAATTGTGTAAGTTTCAGTTCAACTGAATGCTTTAAAAAGTGAGAAAAAAATTGTTTTATAAAGTTTTGACCCAAGTCGCTAAAAATAAAACCAACGTGGCTGTATCTGTAACTCTTTAAATAATTAGTTTCAGTCAATTAATTTTAATTAAATTATCGTATTTTTACCCAAAACAATAGTGTATTGAAAATTTCAGTTCAAATGAGCGCTTTAAAGTGTGAGAAAAAAACCTTTTCAAGTTTTGACACAAGTCGCCAAAAGGGTCGCTAAGTCACCAAAAATAATGCCGACGTGGCTGTATTTGTAACTTTTTGAATAATTAGTTTTAATCAATTAATTTTTATTAATTATAATTGTTACTGTATTGTGTCATTCAAAATAGTCGTGTATATAAAATTTTAGCTCAATTGAGCGCTTTAAAATGTATTTTATTAACGATTGAAAATTTTACCAAGATAAATAAATATACAGAGAGTGTGAGCTAACACAGTTGGAATTGAAGAAATAATCAAGTATATTGTTTAAAGTAGTACTCCTGAACATTTTTATCGCTGCGGACGGGTCAACGTTTGATAATTTTACAGTGGCCCGCTGAGAGTAGGGGACGTTGATTGTTTATATTTTAGATTATTTTGATTTAATAATTTTAATTTAATTGTATTTAAATATTTTTTCAGAATAAAATACAGTTACACTAAAAAATGATAATAAAGGGATTTATTTAACAGGGAATATAAAGTGGTTTACATAAAAAGTCGAACAAATCCGAGAGATACACACCACAATAAATAAAAAGAAATAATTTGATATTACTTTAGTGGCGTGAGGGTTGGGGACCAACGGTTTAAAGGATTCATAAAATAAATAAACAATTGTGTACACTAAAAACAATAGTGTCTATCAATTTTAGCTCAGATTATGAGCTCCTCAGGGAGCTCATCTTCTTTAGATGAGTACGGGTGTCACAATCCTAAGATTCCCTAGTAATCTTTTCCTATTACGAAGATGTTTACTGTCTTTGGTAAACACGGGTGACACGACCCCGGGGTACCCTAGTGATCCTTCTCAATTTTCGACCCTCTTTTTTTGTCATCCAGTTTTCCCTTTTCTCTTTTTCACGTCTAGACTACAGACAATTATTTTGAAATGTACCTGTGTACAACTATTAATTAATTTGTTTTTATTAGATTGCTCATTATTCGTTATTAATAACATATTTTTGTGTCCATTTTGTATTGCGTTAAATTAGTTTAATCTTTTCTTAATTTTTTCACGTCATTGATTAAAATGTTTAGCTGTGTTTTTAAAGTTTTCATGGAAGTTTAAACAACTCTTTGGCGCAGTATAGCGA
Source organism: Trichonephila inaurata madagascariensis (assembly GCA_019973955.1). NCBI lineage: Eukaryota > Metazoa > Arthropoda > Arachnida > Araneae > Nephilidae > Trichonephila > Trichonephila inaurata. Next base: position 172,490 of record BMAV01011783.1, on the reverse strand, counting down.
AATCGGCTCTTGCGCAAATAAACCCCACTATCACTCACTCAGTTTATGAGACTAACTTGCATGACATTTTAACTACAGTCGGACCTCTATATAACGAAGTCTCTAAATCCCGGGAAAAAGTTCGTTACATGGAAAATTCGTTGTTCATCTTTTAATATACTTAATATAAATCACATAAAACAAATTTTAAACTCATAAACACTACATATTAAAATAAGTAATTATTCGCACCTTTTTTAAAATCAATATATGTTTATTTTATATATCTTACCCATCAAAAAAGAAAGAAAAAATGTAAGGAAAACAAGAAAAAAGAATGTCGAAGAATACACTGTATTTTCAATACAAAGGAAATAGTTTTATATTAAAATTAATGAATTCCAAGGACATTTTCTAATTTAAAGCATACAAGTAAAAACATACGTTATTTTATCACTGGGACGCGGGACAACTCCACAGAGAGTGAAAGGGGATATCGAAGATGTTTCTAGTGAACTGGACAATAGGGGTTAAATGTTGCACTTCTTTAGTGAAACATGCAGAACTCTATTGCTCTCGGTGAGTTAGGATCTAACAAAACCATATTTAAGATTTATGACCACCATAAAATGTGTTAAGGTATCTGACTACGTTCGGAACCGTGATTTTAAAAAAGCGCATAAATGGATCATTTTCACGATATTTAGTGTCAGATTAGAATACACGTATAAAATTGTTTTAAAGACATTTTGGCAAAAAAAATTATTTAAATACAATATTTCGTCAAAAAATTAACTTAGAATAACCTTTTTTCAAAATGTTCTCCTTTTGTGAAAAATGCTTCTGTTATAATAATATTTTGATTGTCTATAGCTCAGACCTCTGTGCAAAGGCTCAACTACGATTCTTGAAAAATTCACATTATTTCCAGAGTTACAGCCATTTGAAATAATCATCGGCGTTTTTTTCTTAAAATTTCTCCCCTCTGTTGTCGTAAAACATGAATAAACCCACTTCCAAGTTGTATATTTCAAAAATTCTAGTTGAGCCTCTGTACAGAGGTCTGAGCTATATACAGGCAAAATATTATTATAATAGAAGCATTTTTCACAAAAAGAAAATATTTTGAAAATGGGTCATTCCATGTTCATTTATTGGCAAAATATTGTTCTTAAATAATTTTTTTTATTGTAATACTATTCTTAAAACAATTTTATATACATTTTCTAATCTAAGTGACACTAAATATCATAAATATTATCCATTTATACGCTTTTGCAAAATCACGGTTCCGAACGTAGTCGGATACCTTAAGGAGAGAATAATTTGAAATGTTCAGAAATACTTTAAAAAATAGGGAGAAAAAAAAGTGAATCACAAAAGAAAAAGTTCGTTATATAGAAAATGCACCTCTATAGAGAAATGTTCAAGGTTCCAGGAAAAAGTTCGTTGCATAGAAAAATTTGCAATATAGAGGTTCGACTGTATTTATAATCTAATAATCGTAACAAAATATTCAGTTTTCAAACAAAATGAGGAAAGTTTTAAAGAGAAAAAGGTTAACTTTTAAAACATCTTTCATTTAATTGTTGATTAATTCGAATCGATCCTACGCCAGTGATGCTTCGTAAACCAAGAAAATTCGAATCAAATTTTGAAATGGAACACGTCCATTCTATAACATAATCTCAGGCAATTCATTAACATTCATCTACCTTATCGACTTTCTTTACTCCGAAGCATCGATTAATTCAGTCCAGACGACTTAACTGCTCGGAACAAAAGCAATTACCCCTTTCCCCCTTCGCCAGTCTTTCTAATTTAAATCGAGACGTCACTATTCTCTTCTTTCTGCTTGTCCCCCCGCCTCTGACGTCATAAAGCGGCTGACTCCCTGGGAATGCAATCTTTCTAATGAGATTTCCTCCTGGAAAATATATATATATATATCGGCTGAGATAGATGCCGGGTGCTTTAATCGATATCCGGGCGCGAGTAAGAGGTCCCGAAATACTCAACCCTCCTATCGATCTAAGGGAGCCTTTTGTTTACCCCCTGGAAGATACTGATATCGACCCAGGATCGTTGCCGGGAACCGTCTCAGAAAAATAAATTTTGAGACATAAACTGCGCAGTTGTCCTGACCCCAGCGGACAGGGTTGATGAATAGTAGATGATTTACCCCAGACTTAATGTCTAGACAAAGAATATTATCTCTTTTTTGGTCTCTCTCTGGTGAGAAAAGTCACCATTTTTATTTTTAAAAATTGATTGAGTTCTCTTTTTATTTTTCAGATCTTAGTTTTACAAGGACTCCGAAACCTATTTATGTAATAATAAAAAATTATGTATTGTAATTATATACAAAAATTGCTTTTACAATAGAACGTCGTTTATCGGAACGTTTATTATCCGGAGCGTCAAATATCTGAACCAGTTTAGTCAGAGACCTTGCAGCGAAAGAGGAAGGTTTACAATGGTACAGCGAAAAATAAGTGATTATTTTCCACAATAAAAGTAAAATTGCGACATTATGCACCTATTTTGTTTTGTCTTCAAGCACGTTTCCCGCATGTGATGATTTTCAATATTCGTTTAGTGTCCGGTTTCATATACTGCATGGATCGCATTCGGTTTTTGGTTATCCGAACAGTGTCCGGTCCCAATTGATTCGGATAAACGACGTTCTACTGTACTTCCTTTAAATCAGTAGTCCCTAACCTCCGGACCATGGACCAAATGGTACCCTGCCTCCCAAGGAAGATTAAATTATTTCTCTTTTTTATTTACTATGGTGTATTTCTCTCGGACAAGGATGTCAAACTCGAAGGCTAACTTGGACCACACAAACAAGGTTTAACTTTAGGTGGGCTGCAGAAAAGTCAATATTCATGGAAACGTAAACTTATTTCGAATAATACATTATAATAAACATGAATAAAGGAACAAGAAAAATTTAATGTTTACGTCCCGACACTTAGCACCTCTTCTCTGCTACTATCCTTCCTATTTCGGGGGAAATTTTGATACAATCGGACCTCTATATATCGAAGTCATTAAATCCCGGAAAAAAAAGTTCGTTATATAGAGGTTCATCTTTTCATATACTTTAAAACCACATAAAACAAATTTTAAATTCATAAACACTATATATTAAAAAAAGCAATTATTCATACCTTTTTTAAAATAAATATTTGTTTATTTCATATATCTTACCCACCAAAAAAGAAAGAAAGAAAAACTGCAAGGAAAGTAAGAAAAAAGAATGTTGATGAAAACACTGTATTTTCAATATTAAGAGATACTAATTTTTTATTAAAATTAATGAATTTTAAGGACATTTTCTAATTTAAAGCATACAAGTAATATTAAACATACATTTCTTTATAACTATAACACAGGGACACGGGACAACTCCACTGAGGGTGAAAGGGGATATCGAAGATGTTTCTAGTGAACTGGACAATGGGGGTTACAGGTTGCACTTTTGGGATGAAACGTCCGGAACTATATTGCTCTCAGCGAGTTAGGATCTAATAAAACCAGTTCAAGATTTATTACCAATATAAAATGTATTAAAGAGAGAATAACTTGAATTTTTTTCAGAAATACTTTAAAAAAAAGAACAAAAATTGAATCACAAAAGAAAAAAGTTCTTTATATAGAAAATGCACTTCGCTATAGAGAGATTATTTTACGAAGAAAATCGGGAAATGTTCAAGGTTCCAGGAAAAAGTTCGCTATATAGAAAAATTCGCAATATAGAGGTTCGTTATTTAGAGGTTCGATTGTATTTTAATATATATTTTGTGTGTCGATATACTGGCTGGGCCGCAAAAATGTTCGAAGAGTTTGACACCCCTTCTCTCAGATTTGTGCGATTTTCCATCGAAAACACTTTATATTCATTTTTTGGTGTAACTATGTTTTATTCTGAAGGGATCTTTAAGTGCACAATTAAATTAAAATTATTAAATCAAAACAATTTAAAATATAGACAACCCACGTCCCCCCCCCCCAGCGGGCCGCGGTAAAATTATTAAAAGTTGACCGGTCCATGGTGATAAAAAGGTTGGAAAGCACTGTTTTAAATGATCTCATCAAAAGACTTTTAATGCATAAAAAAATTGCACATGCAATAAAAATAATGTGAAAGGAATAGCTCTTGTATGAAGAAATTGCCTAGATACTTTCAAGATTTCGAAAATAAATTACTTTTTCCCGAAGCAATACGAACTTTCCAAATGAAAAACAGGAAATTACGGATAAACAAATGAAATATCTAACAGAAGAGTCATTTTTGGTCGTTAGACATATATGAATGAAAAACATAACCTTGTGTAGGTCTCTAATTTCCTGTTGTTAGAATTTAAATGACTGTAATAAATTCTTCCATTGCCCTTTAATTAAATGATTTATTTAATATCAAAGAAAAACGTTTATTTAATAAGAAAATATTTTCTTCATATCAACTAAAATGAAAATTAATAAGCAAAAAAAGGTTTGAAGAGCTTGAGATTAATGAAGTGGATGAGGTTACTTTTCAATTTGTTGAATTGATAAGTTGGTTGAGTTATCAGTATTATATCAGGGGCGATATCATTGATTCGGGGCCCCAAAACGTGTAATCAAAAAAATCTCAAAATGTTAAGGGGCCTCTAGAAAAGGCCCCTAAGGTACTTTGATACCGGGTCCACTCAGAACTAGCTACGCCAGTGAGTATTATCGAAAAATTTTAACGCAGCCATTTTCGATATTTAACTTAAGGACTTCCTGATTAAGAAATTAATCTTTGTTTGTTGTCTCTTAGTCTTAATTATATACTTCACCAAACTTGTTGCCATCTCAAAAACACTAAATTAAGTTAAGTAAGTTAAGTAAAAGAGTTAAGTAAAAGAGGCTGGTTCACATTAAGTCCAGCTCAAAGTCCTCCTGTTAGCGTGGTGTGGTAATTTGGAAAGGAGATGTCGTCATCGTTACGTCATCGCGACGTTAATATAAGCACTCACTTACTCAAAACACCAACTAGCAGTCAATAAGATATCTAAAAATTTTCATTCGATCATCCTTTTATGGCCCTTTATCTTTGTTATACATTTGACTTTTTTCGTTGTGGTTGGCAGGAGCAAAAATATGGGTGGAAATGTTTAAAACGTTTACATTTGATGATAATTCACTTATAAATTGTATTTTTTTCGCTAATTAAAATAGCTGCTAATGCCTCATAGTTTTGAAACTAGGTTTCTCTGAAGACTATGTAATAACCTATATGGAGAATATAAGCGTATCTCAAAATGTGTTCATGGAGTTGGACAGTGGCGTAACGTACACCCCAGCCACCCCCGCATCGTGGGTGGGTGCCCAAAACCTGACTGACGTCAAGTACGTCCTCTTTGTAAAATCCGGTTTGGGGCCCAAAACCTGACTTTGCAGGGGGGTCCTAATATCTTTTGTTATGCCACTGGAAGGGAATAAAATTTGTAGAGTGAAATTCGAAATCAGGTACGTTCCTTATAATTTGATTGAGACAAAAGATTACAAATTTTATTACCATTATCCCTTTGAGTAGATCAGGTAGTATATTAATTAAACAAATATAAAAAATTAGAGAATTTTCTTAAGATGATTATATATATATAAGACAGAAGAAACGTATTTAATTTCTGATTTTAGTGACATTTCGGCACCTGCATCATTGTAAAATTCCACCAAACTTGAAAAGACAAGGTAATCATGCAAGAAGAAATGTGGAAATTGATATATACTCTGAGTTACACATTTTCCACAAGAGATTTTTTTGATAAAAGTGTTTTTTGTTGAAAATCCGCTTAAAATATGTTTACCGAGACAAAAAAATTCGATGAATTTTTTAGATACATTTCAAATTGTACATTTTTTAGAATATATTTAACTTTTATGTTCTGAGTTTTAAGACATCAAATTAAAATGCTACTTCATTTTCAATCTGAAAAATGACAGTTAAGTGAAAAAGAGAATTTTAGCTTACACTTCAACACTTTCAATAGGAAATAAAAGCATATATATCAAAATATCTTTTTAGAATCGCGAATATTTTAAATTAGAAGAATTTTATTATTGAATATTTTCTTTCGTTTCTTAATGCTTAAAATGTTTTCAATTTTAAAAATTATATTAAAACGAAAATCGAACAGAAAATCGTATCATTTTAATTAAAAGAAAATAATTTAAATAAAATATTCTTATTTATTCAAGGTATTAAATTATATACATATATATTCGGTGTTATTTTGACATATGTTTCTTAATTTTTATCAAATAACCTAGATACAGGTTTGCATTCTAATTAGAATAGTAAGAATAACAGGAATGTTTTATGAAATTGGAAACAAAAAAGGATTCGCGTCAGCACGACGATCTGGAACAGCGATTTCACAAATCCTGAATTTTTAATGATATTCTAATTACTGTACATGGTAGATATATTTAATGAATAAAATAAATAAGTAAATCAGTTAAAATATTAAAAACAACTATATGATTATAAATATTAATATCTTTCCAAACGCATATAATGTTGAAAAATTTAAAAATCCAATGTAATGTATATTTTAAAAGTACTGTACAAAATTGTACACTTTTTCGATATGTGTGTCTTTAAATTACGTGCAAAATGAAAAGTATTTGTTTCTGAACAGAATCTGATTATACATAATTCTGCAGATTTACTAATTTTCATATTAATGGAATTCTTATATATTATTATCAGTTCTTTAACCTGCCGTCGCCTAGTGGTCAATGTAACGGACTCGTGGCCGTCGTTCCATGAGTATGAGCTTAGTACTGCTGAAGACCCGCCTTGCAGAGGACGCCGATGCCCGCTAAATATGTCGAAACTCAAATGTCCTCCCGTTGGTGTGCCTGTGAAAGTTAGGAGAAGGGGATGCCAGCTTAGGTATCGTCTACGTCACTTGGCCATGGTTCAAAATTACGACGTCCGTCGCCAAAAGCCCTCGAGTAGCTGAAAAATGAGAGACGTTTATATTCACTCACTCCATAACCTACTAACATTTATTTTAATTAAAACGCAATTTTAAGGAATTTCATTTTTGCATAACATAGCCGTTTGTTTTATTAATGCCTAGTTGGTTCCATTCCCTTTAAATGGACATTATAAAAATCTTAAAAGATAAAAATTTTGTTCAAAAGACAATATTCGCAGACTTCAAGAAATACGTTGGAAGGGGACTTTATAGCGCACAAAAGTGTAGATGTAATACTCTAAAAATATTTGCCTTTTCCCCCCCATGGCTGGTGTCATCATCCTCCGATAAGAAAGAAATTGTTTAAATATTTTTAAAATTAGAATTTAGAAGGTAATTTTTTTTAAAGGAAAATGATATTTCAAGAATATCATCTGAACTATGTTGAATATATTAAATGTTTATGTATGAAATTATTTTAAAATATAACACATTCTTGCATATGATAGGCGTAAAAAAAATACTTCTTTGTTTCACAAAAAAGCATTTCTCATCGGAAATACGTTCATTTTCCTTAATTTATAAAATTCTAACAAATCCCTCTCATTCTTCCTTTCCAAAATACATCAATGCATAAAAACATTAATAGAAAAAAAATAAAGCATAAAATCTGATTTAAAAAGTTACATATTAACCCTTTATCCGCTGCAATTCAAAAATACTGAAAAAATAGCGGCTGTACTTTGCTTAGTTGTAGTTATCAATAAAAAAATTGGTAATGTTTCCCAAAAATGGAATATTCGTGAATAATGGGTTAAGCCGAAATAATTTTTTCCATTAGGAGTAGATAAATATAACGTTTATATTACTTAGAAGATAGTAATAAATCAGAAAAATTTTTCTGTTTTCAACGACAATGGCTTTTTAACATCGATACCAGTTAAGATTGCGGAAATGAAAGCGAATGTAGCCATTTTATCAAACGAAAACAGATAAAATATAGACAAGACTTATTCAATATCGGAACGCAATTTCTTCTTGCCACAGCAATTACGATAAGTTATCAAAAACTTGAATAATCGTTTGGCATCGTTTTATTCTTTATGCGAACATTTATTTTGCCGCCAATTCAATGAGACTATTCGACTTCAACCTTTGAGCTGGCACGTATAACAAGAGATGCAGGATTTTTTTTTCTTTTTTTTTAAATGACAAACATTGATTCGGGCACTTTTATTTGAATCTGATATCGTGCTGACCCCGTACCTCAATAACAGGTGAAAGCGTAGCTCTGAAAAATAGGCTGTTTTGTGAATCACAAGACAGAAACCGCACTAAATTTTTAAAAAACTTTTTTCTCACTTGCATCTACTACATTTTGGGGCTTTAACCCCAGGACACATTTTTTAAGTTACTTAAAAATCTTAACTGTTTACTGAAATGATAAACTGTATTCATTCAGTTGTATTTTTTACTAGACTCGATTTTTTCAGAAATGATTTGTTTTTATTACATCGTAAAATTCCAAATTAGAAAGTTCTAAATTGATTTTAACATTTAGCAGATGTTTAACAGTAGGTACTGAAAGTTTATCCCTTTCTACAGAGTAAATGTTCCCCACAACTGAAAAAAAAAACACTCTCAACCGAAGATGTCCCAAGCAAAGCCTTTACAAACTCAACCATTTTAAAAATATTGCAACATGAAATATTAGTCTCTGAAAACACTTTTATATATAAAAAATTGGTTTCTAAATCTGTTCAATAGTATCTGGTACTTTTTCAGAACTTGAACCATAACCTACCCTTTGAATTATTGCTGTTATTTCAAATCCCATTGGAGCAGGAAAGCCTACACTAGGGATGGCGAACCGCTGGCACGCGTGCCATTCATGGCACGCGACACAATATTTTGGGCACACCAGTGATCCAAATGGTTTGCATTTTATTTCAAAATAACAAAGTTCAGTATGAAGTATTGTCTTGCCTTAGTTACGTCGTGGACTACAATTACAAAATTTATTTACGTATAGCGCAGTCGATTTCACTGACACAGCTGTGTTTTAAAGTTTATTTGTACTATATTTATGATTTTTAGGTGTTATTTAACAAATGGCTATAGTTCAGCAAAATAAACAAATAAAAAGGTCAAAGTAGTAAGTGTAACAGAAAATTTCAAATTTGAGGAATCTAGAAATATGGCATTATATTAGTAAAGGCGACAAAGCGGTGTGCGTTTTATGTTCTGAAATAGTGGTATGCAGAACATCATTTGTAAAACGGCATTCTGAAACAAATTACAAATCCTCTTGTCAAAGTGAACCACAGCAAAAATAATTGCTTAAGAACCGCGATTGGCAGATGACTCCTATTGAGCATGCATTCTTCTAAAAGTAATATCTTACAATCCCAATATAAGTTATTTGTCATCCACACAATCTGCAACAACAGAACTCACACTACTGTTACTTTAACTTGAATTACACGTATAACTAAAACATTTACAACTGTACAGTGCAAAAATAAAAAGTTTTGTGTTCTTAATATTTAGTTTTATTATTTTCCCAATAATCACAAGTCAAAATTATTTTTCGGCACGTCTATACCTCATTAAACACTTCTTTAGAAAAAATGGCACGTTGATTCATAAAGGTTCGCCACCCCTGGCCTACACCAAGTCCATTTGACCTTTCGCCCCGCAAAAGAATGTCACAAGCTAGATCTTGCTCTTCAAACAACTGCCCCGGGGATATGCCCCAGCAGTCCAGAAAGATGAGCAGGGATAGGTATAGAAAGACTTTACACCCTGTTCAAAGGTCAAAACGCACAGGTGACCCCTTCTAAAGAGCGCCAAGGCTGTCTGAAGAGCCCTGGATCTCCTGCACTGTAGATAAAGGCCAGGACTTATCACTGTGAAGCAGTGGGGAGCAAGAGGGTTTTGAATTACCTGGTTAAGTAATGTACCTTTATCAAATAGGATACCAATATATTTATAGAATCTTTTAAAATTTCGTTAATAATTTGTGCACTCTAATTTTAAATCAAACTGGGCAATTTCATTTCGTAAATTATCAAAACTAGTTCTTCAAAAATGCAGGTATTGGATATTAGAATTATAAAAACTGTCCATGTGTAGACAACTGTGGGAACAATACAACATTACGTATAGACAATTGTAGAAGTGTGGATCTGAGAAGACTTATTATTATTTTATTATTTTCTATTAAAATCCGTAAATTTTTTTTTCTTTCTTTTTTTTGGAGGAAGATGATACAAATTTGTGAATTTTTATTTTCTGAAGTCGACAAATTAATTCAGAATATGACTGATGTGTTTCTGCTGCTGTGATAGAATTATATAGTATCCCAGTTCAGAACTACATAATTAAATATACATGGGAGTAAGATAATGTTTAAAATGTCAAACACATATAGATATAAAATTCAATAAATTTTTGACAGTCACAAAATTTTCAAAATGCCGGACATTATCCCTCTCTGCAAGCACTAAAAAACCAGGACTGTCCGTGCTAACTTTTTTTCCGGACGTATAAGTCTAGTTATTCCCGACCACATGTTTTTTAAAAAATGTTCTTCCAATTTTCTGAGAATATTCAAATTTATAGATCATCTCAAAGCTATCTAAATGTGGCTAACATTTGTAAAATCATTGATAATAATCATAATTTGAAATTACCTTTACCACAGTACTTATATGTTAATAAATATAAATATAGAATTATGTAAACGCTTATATGATTATGAAAAAAACGTGATAAAAAATTGAAAAAAATCATGTTGTTATTCCTGGTTTAAGAATTAAATTTAAAATCGCTGTTTACATAATCGAAATATTGAATCTTACTCAGACAACTTTTATCAATTTAGAAAGCCATGTACTAAGCCATTTAGAGTTATATAATTAAATACAAAGTGTTATTTCTAACTAACAATGATAATACATGAGGCGTATAAGTTATAATTAATAACAATATAATGATTTTATACTAAAATGGAGACAACAGACGATATTTTTAGATGACTAAAAAATTCAAAGAATATTCTATCGGCACCAGGAAAACAAAGCTACCGATATCGTATTATCACTCGTAAAAGAGGAATTGAGAACAATTATCTCGAAAGGTAGAAATAGCTGCGTCTGTGCACAATACTACGCAATTCAGTGTTTACCTAATATGATCTAAAAATTTCCTGTAAATGTCGCAATAACCTTCAATAAATATTTTTTTTCCATTACTTTTAACATTTGTTAGTAAAGAGCATTTCTTTAAAAAAAAGGGTGTTTTATTGCTCATTAAATGGACAAAATATGTCTAGAAAATGTGACCATGATCTCAAATAATTCAAAGTTTATTAATCTATTTTGTAATCAATGATATCAATGAATATATATATTGGAAAAAAAACTTTTCAATAAAGAATTAAAACAATTTATAGTATTTATTCTGGATTTTATGAGTAATTTTTTTCGCTTGATTTTAATTACTCCTGTGGTAGCGGCAGCCTAGTGCAGGGGTGGCGAACCTTTTTGGATCAGCATGACATTTTTTGTAAAGAAATGTTTAATGAGATATAGACATGCCGTCAAATAATTTTGACGTGAATATTGGGAAGGTAATAAAAAACTAAATACTAACAACTCAAAACTCTTTATTTACTACAAAAAAATACAATATTTGCATAGTAATAAATGTTTTAGTAATACGTGTAATTCAAATTGAAGTAACGTTAGTGTAACTTCTGTTGCTGTAGATTGTGGATGACAAATGACTTATATTAGGATGGTAGGATGTTACTTTTAGTAGAATGAATGCTTAATTGGAGTCATCTGCCTCAAATGGTTTCGAAGCAATTAATTATTTTTGCTGTGGTTCACTTTTTTGACAAGAATTTCTGATTTGTCTCAAAATGCCGTTTCACAGACGATGTTCTGCATACCACTGTTCCAGAACATAACATTCGCCGCTTTGTCGCCTTCACTAATCATGTAATGTTTCTAAATTCACCAAGTTTGAAATTTTCTGTTACCCGTATTATCTTGAACTTTTTGTTCTTTTGCTGAACTAGCTATGTTGATTGATTGATTATTAACGTCGCACTGTTTAGCTACACGAGGGCTTTTGGCGACGGACCACGTAATTTTGAACCATGGTCAAGTGACGTGGACGACACCTGAGCTGGCACCCCCCTCTCCTAACTACCACACCACACCAACGAGAGGACGTTTCAGCTCTCGACAGATTTAACGTGCATCGCTGCCCTACACGGCGGGTCTTTAGTGGTACTGGGCTCGAACTCGTGACAAGGCAAGCCACGGTCCGATACCTATACCACTCGGCTACCGCGGCCACGAACTAGCTATGTTAAATAACAGATAAAAATCGTAAATATAACACAAATAAACTTTAAAATACAGTTGCGTGGACGAAATTGACTATGCTATGCGTAGACAAATTTTGCATCATACGTATGAAAACTGTAGTTCAACACGTAACTATGTGGCAATAACTAAGAGACAATAACAAACACCGCCCCACGACCGATCACTCGCGTTTGTCCGTGTTACTTCATAGTGAACTTTGTTATTTTGAAATAAAATACAAACCCTTTTTTGATCACTGGCGTGCCCAAAATATTGTGTCGCGTGCCATTGATGGCACGCGTGCCACTGGTTCGCCATCCCTGGCCTAGTGGTTATGGTCCCGGACTCGCGGCCGGCGTGTCATGAGTACGAGTCTAGTGTAGAGGGGCTGATGCACATTAAACCTGTTGATTCTCAATGTCTTTCTGTTGCCATAGCGTTAAAATTAGGAGGGTAACTTAATTTGGCTTATAAAATTGCCAAGTCCGTCACCAATAGCCCTCGTGTTGCCTTTTAGTGTGGCATTAATATACACTTACCAGGGGTGGCTCTAAGGCCGGACAAACCGGACCACTGCCCGGGGCGGCAAATTTTAAGGGTGGCATTTGGATTAAATTTGGAAAATATTTTTTATGTTGCAAAAAATTTGACATGTTTTCTGAGATATTTTTGGTGTGAATTTGGTATTTCATTTAACATATCCTATTTTCTTATTTTATACTCTGTATGTTTAATGTCAGTTTTCTTTTACATTAAAACTTGAAGGGTTCGATTTAGAACAATATATATATCAGTGGCACACACAAGGGGAGGGGGGTTCCCGAGGTCCAGACCCTCCCAAAGCCCTTGATTTTTTTCGATTGATTATAATCCTATGTATATAGTACGTAAAACTTAAGGGGTCTCAGGGGTGTTAAATTTTTCTAGAGGTCTGAAAATATAAACAATTTTCAAACAGGTATAATTCTTTTAAATTTAAATTAAATGATTCAAATTTTTTACACATTATTTATAAAAGAATGGGGCTTCAGAAAAGTATAAGATGTTTAAAATATAATCATAATTTTAAAAATCATAAGCATATGAATATTCTATGATAAATATTAAGTATTTTTTGTGTTGCGCACTCTATTTTCTAAAAAATGGTAGCTTTAATTACTCTCTAGCTATAAGTTGAATAAAATAAAGTTAAATGTATTCTCATTAGACTGTAGCTATTTTATATAAATAGAATAATAACTTACATGTTTTAATAAATAAAAAATATACATTTTTTAAAAATATTTAAAAAATTGCAATGTCTTACAAATATTTTGAAATACAAAAGATATATAATACTAAAATTAGGTACGGCTTAAAGAGTATGATGCATTTTATAATTCTATAAATTTTTATACATCAGATGCTACTATTTTAGAAAATAGCGTGTGCAACACAAAAAATACTTAATATTTATCATAGAATATTCATATGCTTATGATTTTTAAAATTATGATTATATTTTAAACATTTTATACTTTTCTGAAGCCCCATTCTTTAATAAATGTGTAAAAGATTCGAATCATTTAATTTAAATTTAAAAGAATTATACCTGTTTGAAAAAATTGTTTATATTTTCAAACCTCTAGAAAAATTTAACACCCCTGAGACCCCTTAATTAAGTATTTGCTATTAATAATTAATTTTATTTACTAATGCTAAATATTTATTCAATAGCAAATTTTTTATTGCTTTTTATTCCCGAAAATTGACAAAATCAAAATAATATTTTGAGCGGCGTATGGGGGGCGGCATTTTCCATTTTTGTCCGAGGCGGCAAAACTTCTAGAGCCGGCCCTGCACTCACATACTAATTACCCCAGTAGATACAAGCTTGTTTCGCAAAAATTTCTGAAACATTGAAAAGTTAATGATTTTTCTTTAAGTAAAAAAATATTTTTTGTCCCCTAATGGGCTGCATATTGGCAACTAAGCTTTTGCAGTGGGGAAGCTATTTCATGGTGGCATCATCTAGCGGTGGTCCTCGCTTCCGAATTTCGATGCTTTAATTAATTTTAATTCAAGTATCCTCGTCGGATGCTAAATATTGTCATGATTTAATTCTGCTAAGAGTACCAGAGTGAGTGAGTGAGTGAATATTAACGTCACACTGTTCAGCTACACGAGGGCTTTTGGTGACGGACCTCGCAATTTTGAACCATGGTCAAGTGACGAGAACGACACCTGAGCTGGCACCCCCTCTCCTAACTACCACAATACACTAACGGGACGTTTGAGCTCTCGACAGATTTAACCCTTTATGTGCCACTTAATGATTTACTGCAGTTTTTTTCATGGAATAATTTTTTTTTGGATTATTTTAATTAAGGGATATACATAAACAAAATACTCAACATTGGACAATTTAATCCGTTAGAGCTAATTAATTAATTAAAGATATTCGACTGTAAAATTAATTATATACTCTGTTCACTTAAAATAAATAGTCAAATCGTTTTCTAAGGTTTTCATTAAAGTACGAAAAAAATAAGACACTTAAATTTTGACATTAACTATTTTTTCGGGACAAAAATGATAATCTTCGCAATCCACTGAAAACGCCGTCAGCTGAAAACGCAATTTCTGCTATAAAACTATTCGCCTTCCCCGCTAAAATACTCATTATAGAACCCGTGCTGCCATATGTGTTGGAAGAATGGATTTCAAAGAATATTCCTGCTAAGTATCGTCAGAATATTCGTAAAAATGTTTATTCTATGTAATTTTAAAGTGAGTGGTTCTTATAAGTACCGTCGGTACATAAAGGGTTAACGTGCATCACTTCCCTACATGGTTGGTCTTTAGTGGTACTGGACTCGAACTCGAGACATGCCAGCCACGATCCAATACCTTGACCACTAGGTTACCGTGGCCCCCACCCCAAGAGGACCATAGCCAAATTGATACTCAAGGGATCTTTTACAGGCCATATGACATGCATACGTACGATTTTCTCATTCAGAAAATCTATCGACTCCACCCGGGATCGAACCCAAAATCTTTAAAAATGGTAGTTTCGTCATTTTTTTTCTTTAATGTACAAACTTCCATTTGTTGAAACTAATATGGTGAATTTGTAAGCAAATATGCGTAACATTCTTGATAAAAATAAATTCTTAATTGGAGAAAAATAAATGTTTCTTCCATTAGTACTTTTTTAAGCATTATTATTATTATTATGCATTTAATATGATCAAGATACGTTTGAATGCGTCTAAAATGTTTTTGAAATCAAGTTTGTTTACAACAGACTCCCCAAATAACACGGGTGCGTATCAGACGGATTCGTATAACGCTGCTTCATAATTGGGATCGTGTTCGTATTACAGGCTGAAAGAGGCTCCTATAACACGGTAAAAGAACGAGATAGATGTTGCAATTATATTACATTAATATGAGTTTTGGCGAGCAACATCAAACGTGCTTGTTAGTCTTAAATTTCGGAGAATATCCATTTTTAGAAGAGATCGTCTCGGTTTGTTTTTATGAAGCTCATTAAATGTGTCTAAAGAAAAAAAAATTTTATATTCGTATTGATTTATTTTATTCAATTTAAATTTGACGGAGGGAAAAGTTGCTGGAAAATAAAAAAAAAATGAGACTAAATTTCATCTAGAGCAGTAATTACAAACCTTTAGAACTTCTCTCATGGGGCCACTAAATGTATATTTTTATATTTGGTTGACCACTAACAGGGACGTAGCTACCACCGTATCAACCGTATCAATGATACGGGGTCGCCAAGCTACAGGGGCCCCAACATGTGCAACTACAGTACCACTAACAGGGTTCTCATACCTAAAAAAGGGCCCCGAAGGAGTTTTGATACAGGGCCCTTTCAGAATTAGCTACGCCAGTGGCCACTAATATGAGTTTTTTTAAAAAAAGTCAGACACACACACACACACAACACATATTTGTATAATAATACAGTCGGACCTCTATATATTGAAGTTGATAAAAAAAGGAAAAAAGTTCGTTATATGGAAAATTCGTTACATAGAGGTTCTTTTTTTAATATACTTTATATATATATAAACCACATAAAACAAATTTTAAATTCATAAACACTATACATTAAAAAAGTAATTATTCACACCATTTTTTCAATTGATATACGTTTATTTTATATATCTTACCCATCAAAAATGAAAGAAAACTGCAAGGAAAACAAGAAAAAAGAATGCCGAAGAATTCACTGTATTTTCAATATTAAGAAAATAAATTCATCCTAAAAATAATGAATTTTAAGAACATTTTATTATTTAACGCATATAAGTAATATTAAACGTACATTATTTCATAATTAGAACACGGAGACAACTCACTGAGGGTGAAAGAGGATATCGAAGATGTTTCTAGTGAATTGCGCAGTGGGGGTTAAAGGTTGCACTTTTTGGATGAAACGTCCGGAACTATATTGCTCTCGGCGAGTTAGGATCTTATAAAACAAGTTCATGATTTATGACCACCGTAAAATGTATTAAAGAGAGAAGAAATTTTTTCAGAAATACTTTAAAAAAAGGGGAGAACAAAACTTGAATCACAAAAGAAAAAGTTCGTTATATAGAAAATGCATTTTGCTATAGAGAGGTTATTTTACGAAGAAAATCGTCCAATGTTCAAGGTTCCAGGAAAAAGTTCGCTATATAGAAAAATTCGCGATATAGGGGATCGTTATACAGAGGTTCGACTGTAATTATAAACTTTTGTTTTATTCATGTGAAATGAAACCAAGTTTTAAATTAAATATTTAAGGGGAAAAAATGAAAAATGTATGTTATTTAAGTATTATACATTATATATATAAGTGTAATGTCCCTATTTATCTACGAACCATCAAAAATTCAATGGATCACAGGGGGGGGGGGCCACCACTGCTGCGGAGGAAGCACTTGTCTGTTACCTCTAGTACAAACATACTGTCAACTCTAAGCTGTGTTTAAATAATAGTATTTGTAAAATGTAAATCACTCGGACAATTCGAATTTATATAACACGGAACATATCTACTGTGTTATAAGGGTATTTCGTGACATAAACGATGACTATTGGAGACGAACGACCATAATACCGAATCATGATCAAATGGCCTGGACCATACCTGAGATGGTACTCCACTCTCCAAACTTTCAGGCCACGTGAACGGGGGGACTTGGAGCATCGACAGCTCTAATACGCATCATTTCAACTACACGATAGGTCTTCAGTGGTGAGAATCTACGTCACTTGACCATGGTTCGAAATTACATGGTTCGTCGCCAAAAGCCCTCGTGTAGCTGAACAGTGCGACGTTAATATTCAATCAATCAATCAGTGGTGAGAGAGAGAGAATGAGAGTTAACGTCACACTATACAGCTACACGAGGGCTTTTGGTGATGGACCCCGTAATTTTGA
>BMAV01011783.1:92519-154331 GCA_019973955.1 Trichonephila inaurata madagascariensis | reverse complement strand
CCCCCCCCTATGCAAAAGTTGGGTCCACCTGTGAACCTTAAAAATAGATAGTATGTTGCAATGGTCCCAAACCCCCGAGCCGCGGACAAGTACCGGTCGTTGAATCAAATGGTACCACGCCACCCAAGGAACATTAATTTATTTATCAGAGGGCCGTGGTAAAATTATCAAATGTTGATCGGTCCGCGGCGATAAAAAGGTTGGGTTGCACTGGTATATAGCATAAACATTGTCAAATACTCGCCCAAACGGTAATTTGTAGCAAATAAATGTGAGAAAATCTAACAAAGCCAGGCATAAACCAACTCGACTGACCGCAGCATTTCGACTAAATTAGTAATGACGGCGTATGGTGGAAGGCCTAGACCAAGACATGGACGACAGTCATCACATAATGGTGAAGTCTTGCCAGTTAGAATGTAAAGTTCAAAATTCCTAATTTTTAAGAGAATATGTACAAAATAACATTCGACTGTTAAAGTTATTCGAATCACACACATGATCTTCCTAAGGCCAAGTAGAGAACTCAATGAGGCCCCTTCCTGGTTGAGGCCCCATGCCTTAAAACGTCCCTGACCGTGACCACCCCGCTACTTCAGCCTCAAATTGAAGCTTGAATTAAAAAAAAAATAAAGCTTATAAAAAATGGTGTTAAATATATCTAGCAATTAATTTTTTTAAAATTTGTTACCATTCCATTATTTACACACCTCTTACGAACATTTCTATATCATTTCTTCCAAGATCAATAACAGGCAAGTAGAGAAAAATATATATTGTTTGTGAAGAAATATTTTACTAAAAAAAAAGGTAATGCTTATGCGCTATCCTACCAATCATAAGGTATAGAGAGTATAGTTTTAGATTAAGTCTTAACAAGTAATATAAAAAAATAGTTTTTAAGTCAATTCCTACTTAGATCAACAACGAAAAATTTTACTTTAGCTACTTTTTATTAAATAGTTACAATTAATATAAATATGTATATACATAGGACAGAACCACAACATTAAGTGGTAATTAGTTTTTTAATTATCATTAAAGTATCGTATTGTCCTTTTAATTTCAGTCCAACTGATTGCTATAACACGTGAGAAAAAAACCTTTTCAAGTTTTGACACAAGTCGTCAAAAGGGTCGCTAAATCGCCAACGTGGCTGTATTTGTAATTATTTAAATAATTAGATTTAATCAATTAATTTTTATTAATTATAATTAAATTATTGTATTGTCATCCAAAATGATCCTGTATATAAAATTTCAGTTCAATTGAGCTCTTTAAAATGTATTTTATTAACGACTGAAAATTCCACCAAGATAAATAAATAAATATACAAATATATAAATAAATAAATATATAGACAGTGCGAGCTAATAGTGTAGGAATTGAAAAAGGAATTTCTGATACTGTATCCAGCGGACTTAAACCTCGAGATTCTTAACAAAGACGATTGCGAGGCTGGGAATGACGTATGTTTACTGCGTCATAACTTCAATTCTCCTGTTAGCGTGATGTTAGGTAGAAAATAAAGAAAGCCCAGGAAAATAGTTTTCTTCATCTTCACAGAAATATTCCGAAGTAATAAAATGAATTTTTTATTCCTTTAGTAATAGGACATATATTCAATAAACCAAATGAAATAATGAGGTTTCTTTACCAAATACGTCACATTATACACACACATTCCGATTTTTCACCAATAATGTGTGATCATGTTAAACAATTCTATAGTGAAGTATATTAGCGAGGAGAATGATTTACCGTAGCAAAGTGTGTCGTCATAGTTGTTAGATTGTAATTTAAAATTAAGATGTTCACACAGAGTTACCATCCTTTATTTGGCTCTAGAACAGTGATTCCCAAAGTGGTCTATATAGATTCCGAGGGGTCTATGACGACTTGCAAGGGGTTCACGTCAGCGAAAAAATAACTTGGGGGTCCATGATGTGTAAATGGGGGTATTCTATGTTGGTGGCTCTCATTAAACCAAATCATGATTTTAATTTTAAAAAAAATTAGTCAAGTGGAAACCAGATTTTATCTATTTAATAGATTTATTTACTAATTTTAATGAGGTTAATTTGCAGTTTCAAGGTGACAGCATACATTTTATTAAAACAAGGACCATGTCCGCAATTTTGGCTGTCAAAAAAAAAACATGCCTGTTATTTATCATAAATTATGGAATATCATGAGAAAAATTTTAATTACTTTTCCTAGTGAGAAGTTTCAGTGTGGTTGCCAACCTCTAAAACAAAAAAATAAAGGGGGGAAATAAGATCTGTGGACCCTACTAACCGCGTAGATTTAGGGTTTAACCTGACATGATTGATTCCAAATGTTGAAAGATTGTTATTGAAGCACCACGTTTCTTCACGTCACAGGGATATGGATCTGCAATAGATCCTCCATCCCCTATCTGATAAGTATTTTGGCCCTGACAAGTGGAAAACCTGAGTGGGAAAAACTAAGTTCACACACACACTGAGTCAGTTTAAGTGATCAGATTGTCTGGTAGGGTAATGCAGGCGAATGACGTCACAGTCTGGTTATTGAAGCACCAGATTTATTCCTCCCTTTAAAAGCATTTGTTTGTTGCTCAGCTATTTTATGAATTAATTAAACTTTAATTAACATGTTTTTCGTAAGTTTTAAACACCATACTTCAGTTAGAAATTTAAATCGTTTAAAGTAAGTAGCGCTATACCAGCTGTCAAAAAGACATTTAAATTGCTAAATTTACAAAAATTCCATATTAGGTAAGCAGGGGTCTACCCCAAACCGAAAAACATGGCAAGGGTTCTATGAGACAATAAAATTTGTGAACCTCTACTCTAGAATAAAACTAAATAAAAAAAAAAAGTGTGTGTGTACTTATGTACGCACGTAAGCGAAGTTATACTTCTTTGGCGTAACAAGATTAAAATCTTTCTAAAAATCTTTAGCAGGACAAGCTGGGACAAGGGCGAAAGGCGGTCACGAGCAGAGTTGAATGATACTTTCAGTCAATCGGACCAGCCAAAGCTGAGATAATCACAATGTAAATAAATTTAAACACCCCCGCACAGGGACAATAGGACCAATAATATGGTTAGGGGGTCGAAGGCGGGAATGATCTGTCCCGTTCTACATATTTCTAGACAAAGCATTTTCGTATACGTTCCTACGGAACACAAAACAAAGGTTCACTGACGCGGGTGTATAGCTCAGTGGTAGAGCATTCGGCTTTAGATCGAGAGGTCTACGGTTCAAATCCGGGTGTCCCCATCTTCAGGTAAGTGAAGTGAAATATTTTTCTGAGAATTTCGAAGGAGGGAATAATTTGTCCCGTTCTGCATATTTCTAGACAATGGATTTTCGCATCCGTGACGGGTGAGCGCATTGTAAAAATTTACCCTCATCCTATTTCTCTAACGCCCCAAAAGAAGTATAACTTCAATAATGTACGAGTCCTTTTAAATGAATTATATAATCTCACAGACATACTAGAGATTAGTCGAGAGATGTCAGGAATTTGTTTTCCGAAATTTGAAGATTCTTTTAAATGTGTGAAAAGTGCCTATATTCTGATTTATAACCTTAGAACCTTCATCTGGGTCCGTGAGTGCTTATTAACGTCACACTATAAAGCAACAAGAGGGCTATTGGTGACGGACCTTGCAGTTCTGAAGCAGTCACATGGTCATGTGACGAGGACTTGAGCTAGCACTCCGCTTTGTAAACTAACTCACCATGCCAACGGGAGAGCTTTGAACTACAGATTTAAGGGGCATCATTCTTCCCTCTACATTGAGGGTTTCCAGTAGCACCAGAGTTTGAACTTATGACACGCGAGCAACTAGCTCATGACCAGGACCACTAGACTACCGGGGCATCTAAAGTTCAAGTGAGATTGATTGATTGATTGATTGAATATTAACGTCGCACTGTTCAGCTACACGAGGGCTTTTGGCGACGGACCACGTCATTTTGAACCATGGTCAAGTGACGTGGACGACACCTGATCTGGTCTCCTCGTTACCACACTACCACACCACGCCAACGGGAGGACGTTTCAGCTCTCGACAGATTTAGCGTGCATCGCTGCCCTACACGGCGGATCTTTAGTGGTACTGGACTCGAACTCGTGACAAGGCAAGACACGATCCGATACCTATACCACTCGGCTACCGCGGCCAAAGTTCAAGTGAGAGAATTATATTAACGTCGCACTGTGAAGCAACACGAGGGCTACTGACGACGGACCTCGTAATTTTGAACCTAGATCAAGTGACGAGGACGACATCTGAGTTAGCTCCTTCCTCTCCAAACTACCACACCACGCTAACGGTAGGATTTTGAACCAGGACAGATTAACATGGGTCCGCTACATTTGGAGACAGTGGCGCACACAAGGGAGGGTGTCCGCGGGTCTGGTTCCTCCCATAGCACTTGATTTTTTTCTCTCGATTGATTATAATCCTACGTATGTTGTACGTAAAACTTAATTAAGAGTATTTGATATTAATAATTAATTTTATTAATTAATGCTAATTATTTATTCAATAATTTATTTTTTACTGTTTTTTGTTCTCGACAATCGACAAAATCAAAACAATATGTTTGGTGGCGTGTTGGGGTATGATGCGAGAATGATGGACTTCCGCGACCTTGGACTCCCTCCTCCCCTTGAAAAATTCATGTGTGCGCCACTGTTTGGAGAACATAATAAGTATATAAGTAGTTAATATGAGAGTAGAATAATTTTTTAAGCTATTAAGATTTAAGTTGTTTCGTACACAATTATTTACCATCAAATAATTTTCTTCAAATCAATAAAGACTCCATAAAATGTATATAAATCTTTGTAATTTTTTAATAGTTTTAAGAGCAACACGCAAATATTATAACAACTACACAAATTGTGTGTGTGCCAGCAATTCTCAAGTACACTGAAGGTTACGCAAAAATTTGGAAGGAATAAGCAGTAAAGAAACAGAACACCCTTCAGTAAAACATTTCTTTAAAAATCTTCATTTGACAGTTCAGTATATAAATGGTGGCCGCGGTAGCCGAGTGGTATAGGTATCAGATCGTAGCTTGCCTTGTCACGAGTTCGAGCCCAGTACCACTAAAGGCCCGTCGTGTAGGGCAGCGATGCACGTTAAATCTGTCGAGAGCTGAAACGTCCTCCTGTCGGTGTGGTGTGGTAGTTAGGAGAGGAGGTGCCAGCTCAGGTGTCGTCCACGTCACTTGACTATGATTCGAAATTACGTGGTCCGTCGCCAAAAGCCCTCGTGTAGCTGAACAGTGCGACGTTAATATTCAACCAATCAATCAGTATATAAATGAAGTGGTTATGGAAGCTTAGTGGTCATGGTCACGTGCGGGTGGCCGGCGTTATCGAGTCGGAGGTTTGAAATCTAGTGCCACTGAATATCCGTCGTGTAGAGGAGCTAATGCACGTTAAATCGGTCATGGTTCAAAGTCCTCTCGTTGACGTGGTAAAAATTACGAAGTCTATCGCCAGTAGTCTTCGTATTGCTGCACAGCGTGACGTTAGTTAGAATTAAACCAGTATATAAATGAAATAGATCCAGTGAGAATGGATCTGAAACATTGACTAAATCACAAACTGAAAAGCTAGGTAGAGACGTCTTAAGGCATGGGCCAACTGAGCCCTCGGTCTCGCCCTCGGTGGGGGCCACGTTTTGTTCTCGATTCAGTCTGAATAAGATCATGATTCAGATAATTTAAATGGTCAAATATCATTCCTCTGTGTGCATATTCTCCACAAAAAAGAAAGAATTGAAAATTCCATGCCAACTGGCAAAAGTGGCAAGACTGTATTATTATGTAATGACCGTTGTCCACATATCTAGGCCTAATACCATAGATAATCATTCAACTCATTTAGTCAAAATGCGGCCATCGGTAGAGCCAGTGTGGCGTATTGGGTACGAAAACACACAGTCAGGCTAGAGATATATATATATATACAAATTTTATTTACAGGAACATACTGTGACGTCTTCGATTGGGGTGAACCCCACCCTGTCAATTCATCTGAAGTCACCCTATCCATTCATCCCCAAACAGCTGTTGGGTGACAAGTGCAGGTGGCCATGGGGTCATTGTTTGTTGTCTGGCCTCAGTCAAGCGCGGACATCTGGTCTGGAATTTACAATGGCTAGGGAATGCCGGTGACAATGGGCATTCCTGTATGAAGGTCTTGAATAGGCGAGGCCTGTGTGCACGTCAGTGCATAGAGAGTGGGGCTGTGAGGCCCAGGTGTGAGATGAATAGATGAGAATTATGGCGCCCTTGGATTCCAGACGGACGGGGAATGTGTTTGTGTTTGCCGCGCAAATGGGAGACGAAAGTGGCCCGGGGACGAGGGCAGACCTTTTCTTTGACCTGCCAATGAGGAAAACGAGGGGCGTGTGGTGGACCCGCCCCTGGTGTTTAAAAGGGGTGAATTTTGAGAAGAGAAGAAACGGACGGAGAAGAAAACTTAAAAAGACTGGAACGTTGGACGGAGAGAGAGAAACTTGGAGATAGAGCCCTGGAGTGAGACGGACGGAGCCCGGAATGGAAACAGAGAACCATGGAGAAAACTAGAGAGGAGCCCGGAAAAGCAAGGGATTGTCGAGTGCCTTGCGGAATAAGGATTGACCTCAAGTGAAAAAGACTGTCCGCCCGGCTTTGGCCTATTTAATGAAGCTATTAAATACTATTTAAATATTAAAATATGGCTGTGACAAATTTTCTTGTGTACTAATGACTGACGACGTTACAATACTAAATCGCCATTTTACACTCAGAGCACGTTTTTGCTCTCTCCTTCCAGCCGGGACCCTAAAACGGTCCTCGAGCATGTCCTTTATAGAGGAGTCTATCTCGGAAAGTAGGGGGGAAATGGATTCCAGGAAACCCTTGTCCCCTATTATCTCAGGCAATAACACGATCCGCTCTTAGTCTCTGACGTCATCAACTGGTTTCGGAATAATGTTCGCTATACCCGTTTATACTTAGGTTTTGAGATTGTGAGTCGTGCATATTTATTTGTTTCAAATGACCGTTTGAACGAGTATTTGGCAATGCATACTACTGTCTACTTTTAAAGATCTCAGGAAGGGCCTACTTTTGCATAGGGGCCCAGGGCCTCAAAAATCTTAAGAGTTTGTTGGGCCCAGGGCTTCAAAGAGTCTCAAGACGTCCCTGCAGTTAGCCATCTTTGAACAAAAAGATATATTTTTGGTTCTGTGAATGAGAATGGATTGTGGAGACAATGACATAATTATATAAGCTATTTAAGGAAGCAGATGTCATTAAATCCATCAAGATGGGTCGCTTGAGGCTTGTGGGCAACATCTGCCGTATGGACCTCTCATCCTTGACGATCACAATTTTCAGTTACAAACCTATTGGAACTAGGACCAGGGGTTGGCCCAAATTGAAATGGGCAGATTGTGTGGAAGACGATTTTAAAGTTTTAAGAGTGACTAATTTTGGAGAACTGCTGCTGAGAGGAAATCACAATGGAAGAGGGTTCTTGAAAAAGCCTCGACTCACACCCAGGGCTGTTGCGTCAAAAGAAGACGATTAAAAAGAGATTTGAATTGAAAATATAGTTATAATAATAAGGTTATCAGTTAACTTTTTTTAATTACAAACATAGAATATCTTTATTCGAAAATTCCTTCAGAATGTATGCATTATGCAGATTTGGGTTACATATATTTTTTAACCAAACTACACTAGTAGTAGAGGCCGGTAAAACATTTTGATACATTTCCTTTGTAAATGAGCATTAGACAAGAAATGTACTTGCAATATGCCAATTTTCCGAATCATCTCTGAAATCCATAAACTATTTAATTATTTTTAATGAAGTTATTTTATTACTTTAATAGTTTCGTTAAAAATTTTAACGATTCTCGTTTCTCAGAAATAAGTGGCCGCGGTAACCTAATAATCAAGGTAACGAACTCGTGGCTGGCGTGTCATGAGTTCGAACCTAATACCACTGAAGACCAGCCATATAGAGGGGACCGAAGCACGTTGAAATTGTCGAGGCTCAAATGGTTTCCCGTTGGTGTGGTGTTATAGTAAGAAAAGGTGGGGGTGCCAGCTCAGGTGTCATTCTCGTCACTTAACCATGGTTCAAAATAATGAGGTTCCTCTCCACTGGCGTAGCTAATTCTCAATGGGCCCAGTATCAAAGTTCCTTCGGGGCCCTTTTCTTAGATATGAGAGACCTATTAGTGTGACTGTAGTTACACATGTTGGGACCTGTAGCTTGGGGGCCCCGTATCATTGATACGTCGGTAGCTACGCCCTTGTCCGTCACCAAAAGCTCTCGAGTGGCTGAGTAGTGCGACGTTAATATTCACTCACTCCTCAGAAGTAAAGAAAGCTATCTGTTTATTTCGTTTATAATATTTAAAATAAATAAGTATGGAAATAGATCAAGAGTCGATATCTTGTCGTTTAATAGGTCAAGACTAAATCCATTAAACAGATTCCTGTTAAAAAGTTGCGTTTAAAATTTTGGTAGCATTGTGAATTCGTCATTTGAACTCATTCCTCGTTTCTTATCATTTTTGTTTGCTAATGTTTAATTTATTGTTCCATAAAAAATGAACTGTGTTACCACTTGAAACTAACCTTTGATCACAATAATCTGTAGTCTGTTTCGTGAACATATACACACACATTCGAAGCGGAGTTTAACTTTATTTTTTTTTGTCGCTTAATCCTTTAAGCGGTCAATTTTTTTACTAAAAATGTTCCAAAAAAAGGCAGATTCTTTTATTGCTTTTAACTAAGTATAATTCTCAATAAAATGCGAAAATGAAAGAATTTTATGTTATTTTCAATTTTAAAGTTTTCATCCTTTTTTTTCAATTCCTACTATTAACTCACACTCTATATATTTATTTATTTGTTTGTTTATTTATTTATCTTGGTGGAATTTTCAATCGTTATAATAAAATACATTTTAAAGCGCTCAATTGAGCTGAAATTTAATATACATGATATTATTTTGGATGACAATACAATAATTTAATTATAATTAATAAAAGTTAATTGATTAAAACTAATTATTAAAGAATTACAAATACAGCCACGTTGGCGACTTGTGTCAAAACTTGAAAAGGTTTTTTTCTCACGTTTTAAAGCATTCAGTTGAACTGAAATTTACATACACGATTGTTTTGGATGACACACAATACGATACTTAAATGATAATTAAAAAAATTAATTACCCCTTAATGTTGTGTTTCTGTCCTATGTATAAACATATTTACATTAATTGTAACTATTTAATAAAAAATAGTTAAAATAAAATTTTTCTTTGTTGATCTAAGTAGGAATTGTCTTAAATTTTTTTTTAATATTACTTGTTTATTTTATAATTGTGGAACACAAAAACACTGAAATGCTTACTTTTTATAAGTATACTGCATGCTATGAAGAAAATGTTTCACATTAAGAATTGCTCTCATACTTACAAAAAAATTCGTGTTCATACCTCTTTTTCAAATGGTTGAAGATTTTGTGTGTGTGTGTGCTTTTATATATACACACACAATTTGAAGCATGGTGTAATACTTAGTCTTACATTGCAATGGGAACAGAGATAATATCGGCTTTTTTTTGCAAATTGCACATTGTCTTGCCAAACCCTGTTCTTTATCGAATATTTTCAAGAATCTAAATTCCTGCCTTCAGTAAAAAATTCCCGCCTTCACCACAAAGAAAATCCCAGAAGAGAAGTATTTCAGTACCATGGACACACACACACAAACTGTGCATCTCTTAAAAACACCAGCACTAATAATTTCACTATAAGAATTAAAAAAATATGTGCAAATCAAAAATAGAAAGAAGAAAATATCAGTGCCCAAACCAGTTAAGGGGTTAAAATGCAATAAAAATTGCAAAATTGTAGAATAATAATTATTTTTGACATAGCATATTTTAAATAAACTTTATTCAAGTCTTAAAAAATTTATTTATCAACACTCGCAAATTTTTTGTAAATACGTCTAATTATAATTTTGATTTTAATCGCTTGCTTAAATTAAAACTGAATGTCTTTCAGAATAATTATTTATCCACGATCCTTCAATATTCTTTTTCAAAGCAAGCTTCTTCAAAATTTCTCTACATTATTTATTTATTTGTTGAACAAGATTATTAAAAAATTTAACGACACACAGCACTTAAAATATATATCGTTCTTTAAAAAAATATGTTTTATTATTTTGTTTAGTAGTAATTCACCAAAGTAACGAAAATAACAGTTGCAACTATCTGGAACATTCTATGTACGTAATCTGATTTTTCTGTTTCAGAAATGTTATCATATTGTGTTGTTAAGTTTCAGATGAATTTGAAAACTGCCAGTTCTAAAAGATTAGATAAAGTATCCTAATATTCAGCACTATTATGCCTTTATTATGTTATCTGATAAATGCAATGATAATAGCATTTTTAAATGTTTCAGAAAATTTTAATTACATGACCTCATTTTCATATATATATTGTTAAAATATCAATGAAAATGAGTTTAATTTATACATTTTTTTAGAAATGAAAATGAGTAAAAATGAGTGAACTGACTACACGCACTACATTAATAATCTAGGGAGGGGGAGGATTCATTTAAATTTTGTTTAAAATATATGCGAAAAAAATACTCATTGTACATTGTCAATAGCGCACACAGGAATTTTTCACGGGGGGGGGGGTGATTTTGTCGATTTTCAGGAACAAAACACAGTAAAAAACTAAATCTTGAATAAATAATTAACATTAACTAATAAAATTAATCATTAATAACAAATATTTAAATTTTACGTATTATATACTTAGAATTATAATCAATCGGAAAAAAATCAAGGACTTTGGGGGGGGGGTCCGGACACCCAGACCCCCCCTTGTGTGCGCCACTGTACATTGTACAAGAAGTTTTATTTGATTTTCAAATTTAAGTAAAGATATTCAATTCATTTTTAAAAAATAATTATTTATGAGTTAAATTAATTTTTCTATTTATATCCAAAAAATTTCATTTTGCTTCAGATTATTTTTCTTTCATTAGATTATTTTCAAATAGTGTCAATTGAATAAGGATATACATATAAAATTGTTTTAAGAGAATATTGTTACGATAAAAATTATTTAAATGCAATTTTTTTTTGGCAAAACACATGGGAAAAAAAAATGACATATCCACAAAATTCTCCTCTTATGAAAAAGACTTCTATAATAATATTTTGTCTATACATTTGGACCCCGATTTATCGAGCCCCTATTTAACGAATTTCGCGATTTAACGAATTTTTCTCTTTTCTCAATTAAAATGAAGGCTAACCTCCCCCTCCCCCTCTACTCCGAATTACGAATTACTTTAGCAGTAAGAAATTTTTTTTTCATTAGTTCGCATTAGAAAAAATTAGATTTTTTTTTTCAAATGACACATCCTTTTCATCCGGAACAAAAAAAAAAACTTTTCTCAAAAGAAGTAAATTTCAACGGGAAATGTTGAAAACCATTATTATATATAGACTTTACAGGTGCAGATGATTGATGAGTCATAAGTGCAACCTATCGTGTGAGTCTTGGGTAAGGCAGGGAAATCCTTTCTTATCCCGTCTCAATTCACAACGCAGGGGATATTTTAAGATTTTTACGATTATGATACATTTGATGACAGACTTTCTATCTGTGCAACTGAACTTTGGAAAATTGATTTGTCGAATTAACAATTTAATGCAGAAATCGATAATGAAACTCCCATCAAAACTATTACATTTTCTAATATTTGACACTGTTTAGAAGATGTGAAAACATACCTCTCTCTTATGCAACAGAATCAGTGCCGGTTTATACTTTGGGCGCTCGGGGCGGTGCCCAGGGGCCCGTATAAGCTGGGCTTAACCAGATTTTCTGGTTATAAATTTCGATCCGCCAGTGCCAAGGTGGCCTGTAGATCTTCTGCGCCCAGGGTCCAAAATGAGCTTAAATGAGCACTGAACAAGATGTAAATGATTCAGTATTTTCTTCTCTGCATAAAGTTGAAAAAGAACTCTTTCAAGTCCAGAATCAAAAAGATTTTCAAACATCTATTAGTTAACTCAGTGTGGCCGCGGTAGACAAGTGGTCAAGGTATAGGATCGTGGCTGGCCTTGTCATGAGTTCGAGCCCAGTACCACGAAAGACCCGCCGTGTAGGGCAGCGATGCACGTTAAATCAGTCGAGAGCTCAAACGTCCTCCCGTTGGTGAGGTATTTAGGAGAAGGGGGTACTAGCTCAGGTGTCATCCATGTCATTTGATCATGGTTCAAAATTACGTGGTCCGTCGCCAAAAGCCCTCGTGTATCTGAACAGTGCGAAGTTAATATTCAATCACTAACTTAACTCAGTGGCACGACATCCAAAGATGGACAACGCCTACTATGCCCAACTCAGTATACGGGACCTTAGGACCTGAGGTGCATGAGCAGATGTTCCGGTCAGGTGGTCAGTCTGACGCGAAAACCTCCAGTGTTAAGTTCCCAAAAAAGCTTGGTACTCATTCTATTGACCCATTGAAGGGATGAAAGGCTGAGTCAACCTTGTCCAGTCCGGGGTTTGAACCTCGGACCTGTGGTGTGGAAGCGCGATGCCCTAACCACTCGGCTTATATCTAGAAGTTGGTATTTTAAAATTTCTAATTAACTGATGTATAATGATTCACTAATAGTATTTTTGGCTGTTGAATAAAAAGTGTGTAATTTCTAACTATGGATATTTTTTGTGTAGTTGCATATGCTTGTAGAATTTTCAAGAGGTAAATGCAAAAAATTTGTATTTTGTTTGGACCTCGATATAACGAATAACCCCGAATTAACGAACAAAGTGTTAGGTCCCAATGAATTCGTTAAATTGGGGTCCGACTGTATATAGCTAAGACTTCTGCACAGAGATTGGACTAGAATTTTTGTTATTTTTAATTTAAAAGTGGATTTATTCATATTTTAATACATCAGAGAAGAGAAATTTAACAAAAAAACACCGATTATTATTTCTATTGGTAGTAACTCTGAAAATAATGTGAATTTTTTAAAATTTCTAGTTGGTATAGAAGTTCTAGCTATATATAGGCTAAATATTATTATTACAGAAGCATTTTTCATAAAAGGCAAATGTATTAAAAATATATCATTCTTTTTTTCATTTTTTACCAAAAAAAAAAAAAAATTGCATTTAAATAATTTATTTTTCAATAATATTCTTAAAACGATTTTATATGTATATTCTAATTTTAACTGACGTTAAATATATATATATATATAAAAAATGTATTCATTTATACACTTTTTCAAAATTACAGTTCCGAACTTAGTCACCTTATTTTAAACATACCTCCATTAAAAAATATTCCTTTAAAGAATTAGACCTGATCTCAGAAAAAAGAAAACTGATATTAAATTTTTTGGAATCCCAGTATGTAACGCTTTAATTAGATTTATTTTTTTCCTTTGAAAGCGTGAGATTAAAAAATAAATTGTCCTTTTTATAAAACTCTCTTAAAAAGTTTTTCTCTTTGTAAATTATTTTACTTCTAGTTGAAACATTGAGAAGCGATTTTTCATAAGATATTATCCAAAGATTGATAAGGTTCAGATAATTCCTTTGTGGTTGAGAAAACTTCCTTATTTCTTGGATCTTTTTGTAATTAAATTTACTTTGAGAGACAATGAGATATCCTGTTTTAAACTATATCTTGAAGAATATTATTTTGTTAAAATATATAAATTATGAAAAGCTGAAGCCAGGAAGTATTTAGTTTATCTAAGGAAGTTTTAATTTAAATTTCTAATAGTAATTGATATAATGATTAAACGTACTTCATAAAATATTTTTCAATTCCTACTATTATCTCACACTCTCTATATATTTATTTATTTATTTATCTTGGTGGAATTTTCAATCGTTAATAAAATACATTTTAAAGCGCTCAATTGTGCTGAAATTTTACATACATGATTATTTTGGATGACAATACAATAATTTAATTATAATTAATAAAAGTTAATTGATTAAAACTAATTATTCAAAGAATTACAAATACAGCCACGTTGGCGACTTAGCGACCATTTTAGCGACTTGTGTCAAAACTTGAAAAGGTTTTTTTCTCACTTGTTAAAGCATTCAGTTGGACTGAAGTTAAAAGGACAATACGATACTTTAATGATAATTAAAAAAACTAATTACCACTTAATGTTGTGATTCTGTCCTGTGTATATACATATTTATATTAATTGTAACTATTTAATAAAAATTAGCTAAAATAAAATTTTTCTTTGTTGATCTAAGGAATTAACTTAAAATTTTTTTTTTATATTACTTGTTTATTCATGTTATTTAATTGCATTTGCTTCTACTTGCATAAAAAACAAGAAGAGGGAGGAAACTATATATTTGACATGTTTTAATTAGTTTGAATAAAAATTTCGTTTCCTACACTTACATGTTGCAATTTCACTGATCATAGCACGTAATTAAGTCTAGTCCAGTAAAGAACAAATGAATAAATAAAAACAATCGAATTTCAAAATCGAATTGCAAAAGAACAACAAAAAAAAAAAAAAAAAAAAAAAAAAAAAAAAAAAAAAAAAAAAAAAATGAAAATATCATACAATACAATTTTAATGTTTTTATGAAAAAAATTAGTAATTCGTAACATTTTCATTTTATATTAATCTGGATTAAGTTATTTATTTTAAATGTATTATTTTTTTCATATCTGTCGGGAAAAAAAGTATTGCTACAGAAATACAGGTTAATCTAAAAATTTTGATGGAGGAAGGTCACCGATTAGTCTGAATTTATATTCCCTCAATTTTCTCATAATCAAAAATATTTTGGACAAAAAACACCTTGGTGTCAGCCATGGACCAACATGTTTTTTTCTTTTCATGGCCACAAATCAGAGAAAGGGGGATGACCTTCCCTCTCTCTTTTTTTTTTCCCAATGATGCTCGTGCCCTTTCCCTCTTTCCTTAGGATAAAAGAATGTGGCCCTGCTTGTTTCCTCCAAGCTATTTACCGAACTGCTCCTCTTAAAATCGTCTGCTTTATTCGTTCAAGTTTGTAGTGAGGTGAACAGGCAAGGGGAAGAATATATTATATTTACTCGCGCGAATTATATTTAGAGGAGACCTTAATTTTCCTTGGTCTTCGTTCAATCTTTTCTGTCAACTTTTTTGTTTTCCGTCACATTTCTCCTGTAGTGTTGCTAAACAGTAAGCTGAAAATATAAGTAAACAAATTTAAGAAAATACATATGTATGAGCTATCGAAGACTTGGAAGTAAAGACATAATTCTTTTTGTTTTTTTTACGCCGTTTTCATTACACAAAATTGGCAAGAATCTATTGAAAGTTCAACAGTGGCGAATCAAAATCATTTTATGCACGTGAAGAAAATATTAGAATTTCGAATAAATTATTTTCTTATGGGGAAACATTTAGAAAAATTAATTAAAACTAAAATTCTTTGTTTTATGACTTCTCGTGAAGTCTATGCTTTAATTAAGATTTTGAACGAACATTTGTGCTAAATTTCAAAGAATTCTATATTGCGATTTGAGTTTCAATGTCATTCATTGATTGTTTAACAATATCGCACTTAGAAGGAAAAAAGAGATCTGCTAACGACGGACATTGGAATTTTAAACCAAAGTCATGTGTGCGGAATGATTTCTTGATCTGGTACCACACTCTCCAAACTTTCCCACCACGCCAACGTGAAGTGTGAGCGTCGGCTGTGGATTTCTATAAAAAGCATAAGTTGAGAGATTCAAAACAATTTCAATCAGAATAAATGTCAGATTTATTTTTCATTCATATGGTAATTTTTAGAGGGTAAATTTGTGATAGAATGTTTTCAAATGTTACAATTATATATTCTAATTGAGAAAATGCAATGGTCTTCCTGGTAAAAATAAGAATTTCAAATCAACAATATTTGCTTTGTAGTTTTTTTTTTTTTTTTTTTGTCATCAGTATTCTGCAAAGGTTATATTCTATTACACTTAATTGTGTACAATACTAAAATTTTTCTTACGAAAATAAAGCAAGTATTCTATTAAACACAATTTGTGTTAAAAATAAAATATGCGATAAATTAAAAAATAATTGAAAGCAAATTTTTCAGCGGAAAAAAAAAACAGTAGTTTCTTATATCTACAGTATTTGTTAAAAAGAATTTTAAATAATTTACTTCTACATTTTTAAAAAAAATTAGAAAATTGAAAAATCTCCGTTTTTAAAACAAATGTTATTACGAACTATTAAAAAAAAAAATTAAATATTCCATTTCAATAGGATTTGTCATAAAAACAACACATACATCTGTACCCCATAGCAACAAAAATCTCCTATCATTTTATTTCATTTGTTTTTAAAAGCCATTTCAAAACATCACATCCGCTACAGCTACATTCGAAGAGCAAGAAACCTTTCATTCAAATCGGTGACTCATCTGGTGCGACAGGCTTCACGGAAAACTAAACGAATAATCTGTCACATGTTCTTTAAAAAAAATTTTTTTTCTGTCTGTTCTGAAGAATGAGCTAAGTCACACCAGTGAAATGACGCATGAGAATAAGGAAAAATATCTCTGCAGATTCTGCTTTTCTTTATCTTACTTTTAATTCTTTACAGTAGGATGTTTTTGGTTGGGAAACGGTCTACTTCAAATATTTCATAGAACAAAATGATGAAACATAGCTTCGTGGAACACACCAAGTTGGCATGCTTTGATATTTTCGGAAGTTATTCAGAAAAAGCTATAAACCAATATATATATTTTTTATTTATTGTTATCACCACTTTCGCAAAAAAATTACAAAAATCGTCGATTCTATACAACTGGGTTTTTTCGGTTTATGTATTTTTATTTTGTTAATCTTGATCGTTACCTTCATATTCAAACAATTTTTTTTTTAATATGAGGTAAATGCTATTTCAAATTGACAAGAATTTTTTTTGTGTGTGTAACTATAGTAAATTATATTTATAGTAATTATATATAAGAGGGGGAACTAATATGTTTAATTACTTTAAATTAATGCAATTATATCATAAACAATCCAAATTATTTGATTTATGTGATGTGATATAAAACAAATAATAAAAGTATTTAATTCCAGTGAAGTCGTACATCAAAATCACCAGTCATTCAATGAGCTACCAATTCCTTAAGATTATATAATAATATTTTTCTTAGATGAAGCAATATTTTTAATGTACAAGTATATTAAAAACATGCATGTATTATACATAATTGTAATGCAAAGCATAAAAATGGCTCAGAAAACAGTTTGGGTCTTAAGCCATAAGCCAATCAAAAATAAAATAAAATATTCCTTTTCTCTTGAATAAAATAACTGATGTCACAGAAAAAGAGACAATATGCGATTCAAGTGATTATTTAATTAAATAGAATACTTAATAAATGTCCACACTAAAAAATAAGAAAATTAAAAATTTAAGAAATGCGAACACACTTAAATGGAATTTCATTAAATCAAATTAATTTTAAAAATCATGTAAATATCTAATGATACATAAAACGAAAGAAAATATGCATAACAAAAATTAACATTAAGAAATTTTGTGCTTCATTTCTTATACTTAGTGAATAAACAGAAAAATATTCATGAGTGATAGAAATAAGGATTAGAAAACAGATTCGACATATTATTTTTAATAGCAAAGTACGAATCCATATATCCGATTAACAATATATAACAAATTAGAAATAGCTTGAATATACGTAACATATTGAATAGATTAAAAAAAAAAGATATTTTAAATTAGAGGAGAAATCTGAATTAAACTTCTAAGCCACATGCTATTTTGATATGGAAAACATATTTAATGAACGTCAGCCTTTTATATCCTGTACAACAGATTATGGTGGCATGAGAGCTGCAGCTTAACTCAAATTAGTTTCAATCAATTAAGTTATTAGTGCTCCAATATTGAATTAACAAGAAGCACAAAAATAACTCACTCTCTACGAGCAACTAGTTTTTTAAATAAAAAAACCAGTTTTTTTTATGGCATGTGCCATTAGTTGAATATTTTTATGCATCAGAGTATATAGATTTTAACACATTATTTAATAATGCTGCTAAAACGAAAGATATGAATGGAAAACAAATTTTAAATATTTAAAAATTTCAGTTGGAAAAATATTAAAACTGCTTAAAGCTACAATTTGGACAAGAAAACTTTCTTGTAAGTATTAGATTTTATTTAAGAATGGGGGAAAAAAATCCTTTTATGTTTGAAAAATATGTAGTTTGCAAAATAAATGTTTTAAAAAAATTTCGGAAAAAGATTAGAATGATCACAGACGATATGGATAATTATTCTAATTTATATACCATTTCAAAATATGTAGAAACACATATGTATTTATTTTTAAAAAATCACTACTATGTAAAAAAATTTGGTACAAGCCTAAATTATATTTTGTGTAAGTAATATTGATTATTTAGTACTAACTATTTTTTTGTGAAATAATCTATTAAATGTATATGCTAGTATATTTGAGAATTAAATTTGTTTCGTTTACTCTTATAACCTATTAATGGAGAAGAAAAATACTTTCTTTATAGTATTTATAAATTTCTTTCTTACACATGTTAATAATTATCGATTATCCTGGAAAAAAAAATTAGTGTACAAGTGTACACTTGCTTGTGATTTATTAAATGCTATATTATACAATGGTTATGATCTAAGTTCTTTGTATAAAAGATTTGACATTCGTATACAGAAACACTTTCATGTTATATGCTATCACAAAACAATTATACTCTCAAAAATTTTAGTTTAATAAAATATTACTATAAATTTACTGTGCTTCTATTTTATCATTTTTTTAATACTACCTAAAATGATTTAAATTCAATTTGGGTAAAAAAAAAAACCTTTTTCTTTTAAAAAGTAAATAAATTATTAAATAAAGTAAGAAAAATATAATATTGATTTGATTATTTATGCAGAAAGGAGGCTTTTATTTAAATGACGTAATTTTTTTCTCACCGTATTTTTTTTCAAAAATTTATAAAATTTCTAATTTGTGTCATCTAACACAACGTTCATTTTGTTTGAAATACTCAGTGGGATAATCAAGTAATTAATTTAAAAATCCCAAAAAACTATTCTTTGTTTTTATAATTTATTAAATAAAGTGTATAAAAAAAATAGAGATTAAAAAAAATCTAAAATTGTTTCTTGAATACTTTATATTTTAAAATTTGTTATACAAAGAAAAAAAAACAGTTGATGTATTTTCCACTTAATAACTCAATAAACAAAGCAATTATATGACAAAAAAAATTCAAATTCAGATAAACGGCAAATAGGCGTACAAGAACTTCAGAAAGACAAAGGATTTAGAGTTTAAAGTTTGTTTTTGTTTTAAATATTCAACTCAGTCACGTGCTTAGCTGACAGATAATATTTACGTGTTGCGACGATAGAAAACTGCGCTGTGTGAATGAAAACGTAACTTTACTGCGACTGAGGCTCGGGATACTAACTTCCAGGAAATTGTACCGTCGAGTCGCAAGAGATGAGATCGATAATTTTACTGCAACGTAAGGCAAGCATCCCGAGCCCCATTACATCAGCCTCTTCTAGAAAGTTTCCTGTATCCCAGCTGACTCCAAACAGCCAATCAGGAAACGACAGCAGATGACTCTATGTTTAACGTCATACACCAGTATAAATTTCAGTAGTTCGCCATTTTCGAACTAAATTCGTTGTAACAAGCGTTGGGTTAGTTTCTATACCTGAGGTAAGATATTTCGATTAAACTTATGCTGCCCAGTTTTAAATGTAATTGGTAATGAATTTATGTGCATTTGTTATAATTTTGTTTCTTATTTTTGTATTATATTGGATATTTAATTAACTAGAACTGTTATATTGGATATTGTTATATTGTCTTCCAACCTAAGGAAGTGATCTTTTATCTTTTGTAATTTTGAATTATCTTGCAAGTTTTCCGAATATTTTATAGAGTTTTGACGTGTGTTAATTTTCTAAGGAGCTTATTTTTCTAAATTTGATGTAATTTTCTATTATAATCTATGATTATACGGTGCGTAATGCCTTTTACCTGCGTGAAGATATTTAAAAAAATATATATATATTAAATAACGCACCAAAATCTCTCCTTAAAGTGTAGTATAGTAACTGTATTCATTGACCAAATTTTATTTAGGAAGACAACATATCGTGCTTCGAATTTTCTAAACCTGTATCTTGGTGTTTTTCCTTCCGCTTTTGGAAAATTGTTTTATCAGTGACGTTGAAATTCCCGTGTAGATAACTCGAAACAAAGCTGGGTTGTTTTTTTTTTTTTTTTTTTTAAATTTATTTTTTTTTTAATTTTAAATTTAAAAGAAAAATTTTTTTTTTTTTTTTTTTAAATTTACTTGTCTTATAATTTTAAAGTATAACGAAAAATAATGTGTTAATAATATTCTAAGTTGTGGAAGATCTTGTTTTGATTCTGATGTGGTTTCTTATTCTTCTCTGGTAGATTTACAAAATGCAGATTTTTGTGAAAACTCTCACTGGCAAGACCATCACTTTAGAGGTTGAGCCTAGTGATACCATTGAAAATGTAAAGGCAAAGATTCAGGACAAAGAAGGAATTCCTCCAGATCAACAACGATTGATCTTTGCTGGAAAACAGTTGGAAGATGGAAGAACCCTCTCAGACTACAACATTCAAAAGGAATCCACACTCCATCTAGTTCTCAGGCTCAGAGGTGGTATGCAGATCTTTGTGAAGACTCTGACTGGAAAAACCATCACTCTTGAAGTAGAGCCTAGTGACACAATCGAAAATGTAAAGGCCAAGATTCAAGATAAAGAAGGTATCCCACCAGATCAGCAGAGGTTGATCTTTGCTGGAAAGCAACTTGAAGATGGTCGAACTCTATCAGATTACAATATCCAAAAAGAATCCACTCTTCATCTGGTTCTCCGACTTAGAGGAGGAATGCAAATATTTGTAAAGACTTTGACAGGGAAGACCATAACATTAGAAGTTGAACCTAGTGACACAATAGAAAATGTCAAAACAAAAATCCAGGACAAAGAAGGCATCCCTCCTGACCAGCAGAGATTGATCTTTGCCGGAAAACAGCTTGAAGATGGTCGTACTCTGTCAGATTACAATATCCAGAAAGAATCCACTCTTCACTTGGTTCTCCGACTTAGAGGAGGTATGCAAATATTCGTCAAAACTTTGACAGGGAAGACCATAACCTTAGAAAGTGAACCTAGCGACACAATAGAAAATGTAAAGACAAAAATCCAAGATAAAGAAGGTATCCCCCCAGACCAGCAGCGTTTGATTTTTGCTGGTAAGCAACTAGAAGATGGCCGTACTCTGTCGGATTACAACATTCAGAAAGAATCTACTCTACATCTAGTCTTGAGGCTCAGAGGAGGCATGCAAATTTTCGTAAAAACCTTAACTGGCAAAACCATCACCTTGGAAGTTGAGCCTAGTGACACAATAGAAAACGTCAAAGCCAAAATTCAAGATAAAGAAGGTATCCCTCCAGATCAACAGAGGCTAATTTTTGCTGGTAAGCAGTTGGAAGATGGTCGAACTCTTTCTGATTACAACATCCAAAAAGAATCTACATTACATTTAGTCCTGAGGTTGAGAGGAGGTATGCAAATCTTTGTCAAAACTCTTACTGGAAAGACAATTACACTAGAAGTTGAGCCAAGTGATACAATTGAAAATGTCAAAGCTAAGATTCAAGATAAGGAAGGTATCCCTCCTGATCAACAACGATTAATCTTTGCAGGCAAGCAGCTAGAAGATGGACGTACTCTGTCGGACTATAACATCCAAAAAGAATCGACCCTTCATTTGGTGTTGAGACTAAGAGGAGGCATGCAAATTTTTGTAAAAACTCTAACAGGTAAAACAATTACATTAGAAGTTGAACCAAGTGATACAATTGAAAATGTGAAAGCAAAAATCCAGGACAAAGAAGGAATTCCACCTGACCAGCAGCGTTTAATTTTTGCTGGTAAGCAACTGGAAGATGGCCGTACTCTGTCGGACTATAACATTCAAAAAGAATCTACTCTGCATCTGGTTTTAAGGCTCAGAGGAGGCATGCAAATTTTTGTTAAAACCCTCACTGGCAAAACTATCACCTTGGAAGTAGAACCAAGTGATACAATTGAAAACGTCAAAACAAAAATTCAAGATAAAGAAGGCATTCCTCCAGATCAGCAAAGGCTGATTTTTGCTGGTAAACAACTTGAAGATGGCCGTACCCTGTCTGATTACAACATCCAAAAAGAGTCTACACTCCATCTAGTTCTTAGATTAAGAGGAGGAATGCAGATTTTTGTAAAGACGCTGACTGGTAAGTAACTAGTTAATGGTACACTTTTTATGTTAACCTTATTGATTATATGAATTCGACTAAATTATTGTTGTGTATATTTAGGTAAAACAATTACTCTTGAAGTTGAACCAAGTGATACCATTGAGAATGTGAAAGCTAAAATCCAAGATAAAGAAGGTATTCCCCCAGATCAGCAGAGGTTAATTTTCGCAGGTAAACAACTTGAAGATGGCCGAACCCTATCGGACTATAACATTCAGAAAGAATCTACTCTTCATCTAGTCTTGAGGCTCCGAGGAGGCATGCAAATTTTTGTTAAAACCCTGACTGGCAAAACCATCACCTTGGAAGTCGAACCCAGTGATACAATTGAGAATGTGAAAGCCAAAATCCAGGATAAAGAAGGTATTCCCCCAGATCAGCAGAGGTTAATCTTTGCTGGTAAACAACTTGAAGATGGCAGAACTTTGTCAGATTATAATATCCAGAAGGAATCTACTCTACACTTGGTTCTCAGGTTGAGAGGAGGCATGCAGATATTCGTCAAAACTCTAACAGGTACAGAACGATTTAAATTGCTATTTTTTTTGGTAGTAAATGTAAAGTGGTCATCTTTACTTCTGAGTATATTGATATTTTATGCTAGTCTCTTTTGCTATTAAATTTTTACTTCAATGTAATTTAAAACTTATGTACAATCTAGTGTGATCTAATTTTATAGAGAAACGAGATAAGTTCAATAATGGCTTATTTACATGGAAATTTTATATTTCCTTGTAAGTTTCATAGACTTAACATGGCTTATACAATTGACTACTAAGTTTTGTCTCAAGCTAGTTTTTAATGTAATTACTAATTTAATTTATTCATGCTAGGGCAGAGACTTCTAAAGATTAAACATGCTGAGTTTTTGTTTAGTTTGCTTTAATTTCTGTGTCTCTTTATAGGGAAAACAATTACTCTAGAAGTCGAGCCCAGTGATACTATTGAAAACGTTAAAGCAAAGATCCAAGACAAGGAAGGAATACCACCAGATCAACAACGTCTCATCTTTGCTGGTAAACAACTGGAAGATGGAAGAACCCTGTCTGACTATAATATTCAAAAGGAGTCTACTCTACACTTGGTTTTGAGGCTTCGTGGTGGAAACTAACCTTCTGATTAAAATGAACTTTATATGTATCCTGTATGTTATATTGTGATAAAAGCAAAATTTTTTTTTATTTTAAATAATTGACATTTTTTATATTAGAAATGGAATAAAAGTTGAGTTCAGTGCAGTAATTGGTTGTCTTTCTATAGAATCTAATTTTTGATGTAGATTTGTTTTTAAGAAATTAAGCTTTTGGACATTTTATTCTGAACATGTTCATACTAGCAAGCATTGAATATAACTGGAAGCTTTCTTTACTTTTGAAAATACATACTTTTATTTTAAAATTAAGCTATATTAACTGAACTTGTTACAGTTGCTTATAGAAAAATTAATCTTTACCGTATAAAGTTTCTTAATTAAATCATTATATGAATATGTTTTGTGCCTGGTTAGAATGTGATCTAATATTAACTTTTTCTTGTCTCAATATACAATATTTTCTGGTAACTGAAATGTACAGAAATTCAAATGTATGCAAGTAATAGTTATATTTAAAGAGGATTGGTTAAAGAAATATATCTTTAAAGGGATACTGAAACATGGTTAGCCAATTATTGCTGTAGTGAAGATGCTCTCCCATATTGTTTTGATCCAAATGCCTTATTAGTAAGGTGACTTAATTTTTTTA
Source organism: Trichonephila inaurata madagascariensis (assembly GCA_019973955.1). NCBI lineage: Eukaryota > Metazoa > Arthropoda > Arachnida > Araneae > Nephilidae > Trichonephila > Trichonephila inaurata. The sequence goes on along the minus strand of BMAV01011783.1, from coordinate 130,100 downwards.
CAATGAAAAGGACGACGAAAATTTTGAGAAATTATAAATTATGTGAAACGTTATGAACATTCAATCAAATACAATAATTACGCTTGTATTCCTTTTTAATTTACTAAAACCAGGATATTTCTATTGAATGTAATTTTGTTTGTCAATGTTGTCATTTTCTAATATGTCGGAGCAAGGAATATCCTTCATAAGTGCTGCAGCTAAAGTATCGACATTCAATCTTGATTTCTTGTGCTTGTCCAAAAATCATAACTAAAAAAAATTCATTCAACTGCTGAATTGGATCCAAGGCACAGCACAATATAAATTTAACAGGAATAAAATTTTCATATAGAATGTGCTTATTTTTGAAATGGTTCAATTCCATTAATCTTTTATCAACTTTATGTTGATTTGCCCATTGGTTTAATATATTGTAATTTAAATATTCAATTTCATAATTTCTTCAAACAGACACTTGTCATCAATTTTAATATATCGGGCATTTCTTTCATTAAGAAATGAGTTTTTTTTTTTGCATTGGTATCAAATTACACCACAGTTGCTTATTTCCTGTCATATTTGTTTCAGACTATTCTTTAGCATTTTGGGAACATGTTTGGTAAAAATTAGGCACTTCTTTGGTAAACTTTTTGGTTGTGTCTGGCATCACTTGAATATAGCTTAATGGATAAGTTCTAAATATTGGAAAGGAGGATACTTTCAAAGGACAAAACCCATAAATGGAGGACGATTGATTACCTTATTAGCTAATTTTTGACGTAAATTCCTGTAATTTCAGTTGATAGTTGTGACCATTCTTGCTTCGATTACAATAAGAAACTATTGGAATGAGGGAAAATTGGTCCTGTAAAAAGTACTTGGCTCTGAAAGGAATTCAGTATACATTGCCTAAATTCAAAAAATTTTGGCTAGTTTTTCCCCAAGAATTTAGTTTTGTGTACCTAAACAATTTGTTCCTCAGTTCTATATATAGAATGGATAATAAATCTGTCTGCCCCACCCCTTAACTTACTGAACAGGTTGAAGTATGTCCCTAGAAATGCTTGTGTTGAAGTTAAGAAATGCATTTAAAGATTAAAACTCTACTTTACCATCAAATACTGAGAATTTACAAAAAGTAAAAAAAATGAAATAAACTGGAATCCCCCATTATTTAAAAAAATGACATTGGATTTTACAAGGAATTATAAAATTGGACTTGATACTTATTTTAGAATACAACAGATTTTGACTCCTTTTTTACAATGGAAGTGAAACTTATTCTATATGTAGATAATGGGTCAGACTTGCATTGGAAACATTTAACTAGAAATATATTAAGGAACTGATTAAAAAGACATTTTTATTTTAAACGTTTATCTCTGTGCATGGGAAAATACTGAAATAGAACTAAAAATTAAACCACATTAAATAATGAAGCAATAAAATTTGAAAAATGAATTAACACGAGGAATAATGTACGAGATAATTTATAAGAATAATAGAGCAGACACCTCTGTTTGATTTTTGACAATAACCGCAGGGTATCTTAAAACATTTTTGTGAAGTACTGATAAATGTTCAGCAGGCTACGTAATTAAATTGGGCATTCTAATGCAATATTACACATTTTTGTATGTTCAGGTTTTACTCAATACAATTGGATTTTTTAAAGAGGCTTGAGCACTATGATAATTGGACAAATGAAAAGGCATAATCTAAACGAAAGGTAATTCATTAATAGTGTTTTTTCTTCATTAAGAATTTTTGAAAAATTAAAATTCACTGTACACAAAAGTAAAATGGTATTTAGCTTTTAATTACTAGAAGTTTACATCCTCACTGTGTACGTTATAGAAGGAAATTAAGCTGATTTATTTTCATCTATATTTATAAGTTAAGAATTGATAAATACAAGACAAAAAGAAAAATCTGAATCATTCTTTTGAAGAAACAGATAAGATAGTTTCAAGAACTTCTGATATTCAGTAAATACATTTTTATACATATGTGTAACATTAAGATGTAATCAGTTCTAATATATTTTTAAGTAAAGTTTCTCCATTAAAGAAATGAGAATGAAATGGTTTAATTTAATGTTTTTATACAATTTGTTCTTGAATTAATTTATTACCACATCCAGAAAGAAAAAAAAAGCAACATTTGTATAAATTATACAAATCTTTGGAGGCAAGTAAGCCCAAAATACTCAACATCTAATCTTGTCACATTTTTCATTAGTACAAAGAAAAGTAACCCATATAAATGACAGGGACCTAAAACGTGTAAGCAAAATATCGTAAAATGCTATCAACACTCGCATTTCTAAAATGGCCCACTCGGAACTAGCTACACCAGTGATAAACAAAATTTTATTTTAAAATTTAATTTATCTGCTACATTAGCTAGAACTAATTGGAAAACAGAACGCTAGGTGAAATGAATGTGACGATTCCTCATTTCATACCAATTTAGAACTAATTGGAAAACAGAACGCTAGGTGAAATGAAAGTGATGATTCCTCATTTCATACCAATTAACCGGAAGTGATTGTTTCCTTCATAAAATGCAGTCATTATGACAAAACTCGTAACCCACATTTTTTCTAGAATTGTAGGTTTGAATCCAATAACCAGTGAAGACCTCTAGTGCAGAGGGGTTGGCACACATGTTAAATCTATTGAGGCTCAAAGTTCTAACTTTGGTGTGATGTGGAAGTTTGAAGAGAGTGCTAGTTCAGGTGTCATCAGTCATTTAATTATGGTTCTAACTTACAAGGTACCTCTACAGCTTTCACCTTGTTTCAAAGTGAGACGTTAATACATATCAATCAACTTCCATAAAATCATCTTTCAACATTCTCATAATACAAGTTTTATACTGTTACTAGTCATCGATCTCTAGAATTAGGTTCACTACAATCTTAAAATCATTATTTAGAGAATTTTGTTATTAAGAGGACATGTTACAATTTATACAAAAATCTTTGATTGAAGGTTTTTTACAATTTTTTTGATTGTAACTATTGTATATGAATTACGTGAAACATATTTTGTTCTCAAAATACTAACTTTTTAATTTTTTTAAAATTTATGAAGGGATTTGAAAATGCTATTCCTCCTGCAGTAATTAACGTACACACATGAAATTTGATTTACAAATATGTCAAGCTATGTATAACAAAAGTTGGAATGGGTTTACAGCGAGCATGATTCATATTCGTATACAATACTTTTTATGAATGGCTATTGAAAATTCCTTGGAAAAATATGTAAATTCCAAATTCAACTATTTTTTATAAAATAAACATTGCTTTGATTCAAAAATGCAAACCACTTTTGGTGCATGTACTATTGACAATATATATATATATGTATATTTCAAGGCATTAGGCACAATAGAAAAAAAGGCCTTAGCATTTTAAATGAAGATGAACGAGTTATTTTTTCTCTCCGAGTTAAATGCAAGTGAAGTTTTTATTTGACACTGTGGGATGTGAATACACAAACAAACTTCATCAATACCATGAATTTTTTTTAATTTAGAGAATTCAAATTTTATGAGATTATAGAAAATCATATACAAACAATTTAGTCTAAAAAATTTTATTTGAATGTTTGACCAATTTTTGTCAATTGAATGAACTGTGTTCCCCTTAAATAAAAAATATGATTTTATAATGGCAACTTCACAGGTTTGGGATCTCATTTCATATTCCCAAAAAACCATATTACCAGTTTAATAGTGGATTGATCATTTATTATTTTGCATTTAGGTTAATTGGTTTAATAGAGGAATAATGACACACACAAAATATTCAGACCAAATCATGAAGCTGCATGTTTCAGCTGAATAGTGTGTAATAACACTTAAATATGCATACTTCAGTACATTTGAATCTGAATGGCCAAGTTTAAAATAAATCAATAAGAAATGAGCTTAAAAAAAGTAAATCAATAAAAAACAGCTAAAACAAATTTTTTTTAAATGTAATAAAAAGTATTTAAGATTCTGGAACATAGCAAAAAGTTTTAAACCCATTTTTTTACTTGAAATTATACCAAAAACTTTTAAATCAATGGATTACTTTAATATTTTCATACAAAATGAAACTGCCATAAATCCAGCATATAATGGGAAATTTACGAGGGGAAAGGTGTCATATGCTGCATATAAAAAAATAATAGCTTTAAAAAAAAGATAAGCTTAGAAAAAAAAAAAGACTAGACTTCTACATAGATCAAATTTTTGTTTCTTTAAAAGAAATGATAATCCTTATGAAAAGGTTGTAGTTCTAGAAATATACTATTTTTTGCTAAAGCTTAGAATAATACCTCGAATAAATGAGTGGCCGCGGTAGCTGAGTGGTATAGGTATCGGATCGTGGCTTGCCTTGTCACGAGTTCGAGCCCAGTACCACTAAAGACCCGCCGTGTAGGGCAGCGATGCACGTTAAATCTGTCGAGAGCTGAAACGTCCTCTTGTTGGTGTGGTGCGGTAGTTAGGAGAGGGGGGTGCCAGCTCAGGTGTCGTCCATGTCACTTGACCATGGTTCAAAATTATGTGGTCCGTCGCCAAAAGCCCTCGTGTAGCTGAGCAGTGCGACGTTAATATTCAATCAATCGAATAAATGAACTCAACACAAGAATATTGCATACGTAAATTTCAAGTTTCTACGTAAAAAGAGGGTGTGTGTTATACAGTGAATATACCTAAAAATTAAAAATTTTAGCTTGAAAGTATAGCTGTGTGCTATATGCTGGATTTTAGGGTAAGTAAATTTTACAAAAATTAATATTGCATTGTTTTAAAAACAAAATCCACCACAAAAATACACTGAATAAATATACAGGTATTGCTATATTAAAATACTTTATTGGCAGATGAGTCATTTGAAATTCATGAATTTCTTTAATCTCTTAATAAAACTGTTCTACATTGCAAGATGTAACAAGCATAAAAACCACTATTTTGTGTGGACGATTTTTAACATCTATACACAACATATAAAGACAACCCCAGTAGAGGTTTAACAGGATTCATGCAACTACTTATTAGTAGTTGATGTAAAAGGCACTTGGATGATTACCATCATTACAAATCATGGCTTAAACTTAACAAGAGGGATGTTTTTTGTTGTAAGGCACTTGTCACACACCCATTCAGCATATACTTCAGCATGCAACAGATGAAAAGCTGCTTCACTAAGTCCAGCACATATCCGATGAAACCAAAAATTACAACCACTTTCACACAGGATGCCTTGATCATTGTCATGGACTTCTTTATGGCATACTCCACATGGATATATTGGCGGTGCGTTAGGATTTTGTGGATTGAACACCATAGGTTGATCAGGAGGATACAACTGAAAAGAGAAAAAAAATATGTAATTAATTTTGCAATGTTATTGAATAAATATGTTCCTAAAATTTTTCTATTCTGTTTAAATAGTTCTGTAATTGAGCTTTTATGTGTTTGGATAATTAGTATGAAATTATAATAGGAAAGAAATAAAAACTTGCAGTTCTTTTAGTTAAGAATTTAGGTAGAAATGAATGATAAACTTTATATTGGATTACTTGGTAACAAATTATTCGTTACAATTTAAGATATTTTTGGAGCACTAGTAAAATATTTTTACCTTTATTTTACTACATGCAATTAAATAGATTTACATATTTTATTCTTTCCCTAAACATAGCATAAAAAAATTTCACAAGGAAAATCTTGTACAAAGTGAACTTCACATCAAAAAATCAACCTTTTATAAAAACATTTGATAAGTAAGCAATACATTTTGATTAAATAACACAGAAAAAGACATTTGTGAAAAAAGTTATTATAAACAATTTACCTTGAACAGAAAATTCTGTATTAAAAAAAAAAAAAACTGGCATTTCAAATAAAAATGAGTTTAAAATAGGAGGCTAATTTTGAAAATTGCCTCATACAGATTGTATGGAATACAAATATTCACAAGCACAAACTATGAACAACAGTTTTATTTAAGTAAGTCCATGTTTTATCAAAGGTGTAATATGTTTTCATTTACCTCCAGCTAAATGTAATTTCAACAGAATTCTATGATTTTCATGTTCTACCTCATGCCTTTGTAAAGTCACACACATGTGTATTATCACTATCACCTTACAACTGAATTGGAAAATTGCCAAAATTATGAAATACAAATTTTGGTAATTTGAGACCATATCAATCAAGTACTTGATTTCCAGTTGTACTTCAACAAGCAGCATACCCATTTTTGTCTGTGTGTTTGTTTTATGTATTCCACGATCTATATATATTTACTTCTAATTATTTTCATCTTATCTAAAAATAAAGTTTTGGGATTTACCAAAAATCAAAGAAATTGCAATAAAATTATTTCAATATATTATTTTATCTTAGAAGAGTAAGAGCTTAAATTTGCATATCATGAAGCTAAACTTCAGGAAACAGGCATTTTGGAAATATAATGTAAAAAACTAATCAACACAGATGAAATTACAAATAGCATTTGATTTAAAAAGAGTCATCTACCATTTGTATAATTTATATATAATATAATGAAGTTATTCTTAATTCTATTTCATCAAAATTGGCACACAAAAAAGTATTACAAAAATCCAGCTTAAAAGTTTACATTTTTTACAAACAAAATAAAGTAATTAAAATATTATTATTCAAACAAATACGGACTGATTGACATAAGATTCATTTACTTTGTAAATAGTCATTGTTTTCATACTGAAAAAGTTTAAAAATTTTGTCAAAATGAAATACACAAGCATCTACATTTGTTTGTTTCTGAAAACTTAAAACTATTCACAGCATTCTTGAATTAGAGCACATAATCATTTCTGCTCTAAAAAATAAATACATATATTTTGACAAAAAGTAAAGTGTATCCATTAATATCTCACTATGGGCATCATTTTAAAAGAAGATGAAAATTTAAAATATATAGCAATATATTAGCAATATGCTGTTAGAAATTTAATTATTAAAATATTTCAGAAATTTAAAAATCTTTATCTTTTAAATTATTGAAAAATGTCTCTAACTTTATCTACTACAGTCTTTGATACCAACGCAGTAGCAAAACAAAAGCTCTGCTCAAACCCAAGAAAAAAATTATCGCTGCCAGAATTAAATTGTAGCCGAGAAATTACGTTAACAATAACTAGGCTAAGGACAAAGCATTTTAAGGGCATGAAGATTCTGCCCGATGGTTCCAGATCATATGTAAAATGCAGGCACGCAACTGGATCCCAAACACCTTTTTAGCTGTCCTTCTATTGTTGGTACCCTTTTTAAAATAGACAATGACTGTAGTATGGACATTCTTTACTCGAATCGTGCCATGGATGTTGCCATGGCAGTGATTCATGCCTTTGGCAATATCTGACTATATCCTTATGTTTTAATATTACAACCTCTGCACTTTGTCATACACGACAATAACAACATTGAAAAATGTGCATACTCCAAGCTCTGAGAGAGTACAAAATGAGTTTTTTCACAGCAAAATTAGTAAAAATTTTGTCCCTGCCCCAAGGAATCAAAGAACAATTCAAATTAAAAAAATTAAAATTAAATATTTTATGCTATAGACAAAATTAAATTAGGCATTTGAATTTAATTTTATAAATAAGGGAATAGAAATATCCTTTAAAAAACAAGAGTACTAATCGATTATAGGAACCATGAGTTTATACCTGCTTTTCTGTGAATTGCTTCCTATATAAACATTAGTGGTGATATCAATCTGCAGTTGTATCTGGGTTAAAATCCAACTTTCATTGACACCAAGATACTTAAATAAGTTTATCAGCCTAACAGTAAATAAAGTACGAGGTTTCTGTAAATAGAATCCCAGATCTTAAGAATTATTCCTTATACAAAGACTAACAGTTTATGATAATCTATGGCCATGCACAGCAGCAGCACTTTTTATCGACTATCATTTGCATGGTGTGATTGTTTGGACAAAACGCTGATGCAGTAAAAATTTTTCCCAGAGAAAAAGGCTTATCCCAAATTTATTTATTACCAAATTTCAGGATTTTCCTCATTGAAGCAAAATAGTAGAAATATATTACTATTTTAATCTAGTCAAATTTAATTGAAATTAAAATGGATACACAAATTTTTCTTATGATTGTTTTTATAATAAATTTTGACAATATAATACTCAGAATCAGATCATAAATCAATTTTAAATATAAGACATAATATAAGAAATTTCTATTTAAATTATGTATGAGAACTCACTACAATTTTTTTTTTTTTTGTTATACATGGTTATTAATTGATATCTTCATCTTGTCATTATAAAGTATAAAAAATATTACATATAATTAGCTATAATTTTTAATAAAGGTACATTGATTTGCAAAACCTGTTATGAATTAAATAAGACCTATTGTGCGTAACAGTACATATATTTCTGTAAAAGGTTGACTTACTTTCCCTGATGACATAGGTACAGGTTTTGTGTGCATTGGAGGGCCAGACATATGAGTCATATTTGAGACGGTCATATTTGGAACTGTAGTAGTAGGAGTAGCAGGGATTGTATCATCAAAGGGATTGCTGGCAACGATTGTCTCACCAAATCCTGTCAAAGGCTGAGGAGGTGCTAAATCTGGCAAATTTGGAACTCCCTAAAACATAAAATACTTCAATCATAAATCTAAAAGTAACAGTCATGAAATTTTTTGACTTTTAAATAAAATACTAACTATGAAGAAACTGATTCACAAAAGAATAAAGCTTGAGAATTTAAAAAGTACATTTTATTTATTCTGATCATGATGAACTTACATCTGTTTTATTTAATATTTATGTATCAGGGGTTCTTAATCTTTTTCCTGGTTGGCATCTTTATGATTTTGTACTCAGTTTAGCTTACTAAATATTAATTAAAATATAGTACACAAGTCACACACAGAATTGGAAATTTTTACTTTGTCACTGGTATATACTTACTGGATGTTTTTTAATTGCATTCCTTAAGTCCACCCAATACATTCTTTTTTCTCAGCCCATCTTCATATTTTTCATGCCTTAGACTTACAGAAATGCTTTCTCACACCTCAGTTTCAGAACTCTCAGTTCTTGTATATTATACTATCAACCCATTTTGTCAAATCAAAAGACCTTTTTAAGTTGGTTGTAATGCAGCTTATAATGGAAAATCACTCCTGTGCACCTTCAAGCATAATAATCTTGATTGTGCCTACACGAAAATAATAACCAAGCTTATAATTTGTAATTTTACTTTTATTTTATTTAGCTGTGAAAAAATTATTGAAATTTGGAATCTACCTTTTACAGAAGAGAAGGCAGTGAAGTATTTCCAAATATATATAAACATTCCATAAAAAAAGTTTTAATTGGCATAATATATTTAAAAAATGAAGATGTAACATTAAAGGATTTGAATAAAAATTCAAAAATGTACGTGGTTAACATGATCAAAAAGAAATTTGTTGAGTGTATTAAGATTTATTTATATCTATTGAATAGGGAAGAGATCATCCAGATTTTATTGGCAAAACTACAAAATGATAGAATTATTTAATCTTTGATGCATTAAATTCTTCTAAATCTTTACCAATTTATTAGTGGACAGCCTAATATGAAAGGTGCATGCACAGGAACTTTTTTCATGATAAGATTTGGAATAGAAAAGACAGTATGATATGGAAGTAGCTAATCCTCAATTTATATGAACAAAGTTTTTATCCCCACTTGTAATGAAATATTAAATGTTTAAAGAATAATATATTCAAGAGTTTGAACAATATCTTTACAAAACATATCATCAACATAGACATAAGGCTGAGGGAAAAAAGTTCATTTCTTGTAAGAAACTTATAAAATATTTTGTGAATTAGAATACATACGGATATTTTTAAAATCACAATTTGCAAAAATGTTAATTTTACTGCTACTTTATCATATTTTTTTAAAAAATCCATTCAAACAAATATATCTTTTCAATTAGTCTATTTTTCTAATTTACATTTATCAAAATATAACCACATTTTCAATTAGATTGTTATATTGATCTAAAACCAAATACAAATAAGAGTGTAAAATGTTCATGAAAAAAGCAATAAAATTATCTTAAAATCCCATATATTTTTGAAAAAAAAAATTAAACTTGAAAAACCAGTATTAGAATAAAACTTCATCAATAAAATGAGAAGATCAAAGAAATATTTTAACAACTCTGGAAATAATGACCAATTCCTAGATAAATGATAAGGTACTTGTTTAAATATGGAGGATAAGGTTTGTTAAGTAAAAAGAAAAGCATAATGGTTTATCTGAAAATCTATTAAGAATAATGAAAATATTTTTATGTGTTAGTTTGGGTTCATATTTCCATAAAGCTGTATGCATGTGTGTGTGTGGAGGGGAGGTCTGTTGAAAATTGTCCTCCTAATTTTGTGTCTGTTAAGTGACAAGGACAAAAATGAGATGGTACTTCATTCAACTGACTCCCAGATCATATGAAGACAGAGGCTTGGTTCCCGTCAATATGTAGAAGTTTCAATATTCTGCATAATAAATATTTTATGGAATCCAGATTCAAATTCTCAGCTCAATTTGAACACTATTCATCTTGAAGGTCAGGACCATGGATACTTTGCTACTGAGCAAACAAGTTTTTATGAATCTCAACAATAAATCACATAATTCTGAATGATAATTATATGAAGAAAATACTTTATCCTTTAAACTTCTGCATCTTATCCTGTAAGAGCATATTAAAATTTAATGTTAACATTACCTAGTGTCACACATAATAATCTTGAATGGAATCAGGCTTACAAGTTAACTTGCAAGTATTGTTTTTAAGTTAATGAAATCATTTATATATATATTAGTAAATTTCATGCATTCTAAATACAATCAACTTTTAACTCAGTATAAAACTAATTACATAAGCATCACTTTAATGCAAGTGAAAAGTTTCAGAATTGCTCAATGAATTCAATATTAAAGAAATTTAATAATAAAGGTTTTTTAATTGACCATTAATTTAAATTATTTATTCTGCAATTATTTCCTTTTTTAGGTTTATTGCTACAAATTAACATGTTCCAAGTTTTTTAAAAAGGAATGTGGTGTAAAAATATTATAAAGATTTGTTTACACATATATTATGGAACATGTTTAAGTAAAGTTAACATAGTTTTAGACTTGTACATTAAATTGATTGAAAAAAAGAAGAAATATATTTTAAAAAACCCATACTTAAAATGTGCAATAGAATAAAACAAAAAAGTATGAAAATTCAGGAATATGCAGAGAGATTTGAAAATTCTATTTATTCAGAGAGAGTGTATCCTGCTAGCTTCTTGATCAGCTTATAACTTTTAACTGACAATTGTCAATGGTGGTTTGGTTGAAAAAGTGAATGAGAAAAATTAAAAAACAGGCAGTTCACAATAAGATTGCTCTGATGAGTTTCTACAAAGAGCTGTTCAGCAGTGCTTCCCTTCTTTGGCGGCATCTTTCTTCGAAAAGGGTATAAATAAGTTGGTTTCCCAATACAATGAATGTTTGAACAATGGTGATAACTATGTAGAAAAACAGTTTTCTATATGTGCTCTTTCATATAAAAATAAATTTCGTTTTGAAAAAAGATTTTATGCCAGTTTTTCCAAAATGGTACTTAATTTCTGGATAATGCAACAAATTAAAAAAAAGAAAAAATACCTGATTGGGTGTGTTGGCAGTTCTTCGTTTCTTAGAAGAGGGACTTTCTGGTTGACCAGAAATTTTTAAATCTCCAGGTCCATCAGGATCCCCTATTAGAAACATAAGCATTTTATTAGAAATAAAAGAATTATTCGAGGACAAATAATCCAATCCTTAATTAAAATATTAAAATCTTTTAGTAAAAAAAATCAAACCACTTGCTTTAAAGGCGAAAACAATAAAAATTAACTATGATAACAAAAAGGAAAACTTAAGATAATATACACATATATAGATATCATTATTTTTGAAAGAATAATATCTGTTCAAAATATCATTAAAAATTACATTTTTTTAAAATTTGAATGCCTTTTTAAAATACAGCAGATATCAAATAATTTTATTTTTCCCAACATAAAATAAGATTTAATAAAATTTTACAAGCCATCTATCATTGCATCAGGTTCTAAATAATGAACTTTTGAGATCTTTGGCACAATTCCAAAAATAAATTAAATATTGTCAGTTTTTTTTTTTAAATTAGAAACTTAAAAGTCCATATACTTTTCTATTTCTTTAAGAATTTGCAACCACACAGAAATCTAGAAAGTGTAATATTAATTTGAACTGCACAATTTTAAAGTCAAGCAATGTTTTCAGTACAAAATAAAAAAAAAACTCATGTGATAACACCACCACTCTAACTTTATTTCTTTGAAAGTATGGCAAATGGTACCTTGAATATCATTAACTACGAGAAATATAGCTACATAAATAAACTCTTAAAATTTATACTCTGTTAATTAAAAAACTCAAAACTTTAAAACTAAATATGTAATTGACAGAGCTTATGTTGAAACCCATTTCCATCATAATATTTTTTGATACACAAATTTCATTTTTTGCACCAAATGTACAAATGAGACAAATGTCAAAATAAACTTTTGTGTACTGGGAAAAACAACTTGGATAACAAAATTTTAGTATGTAATGGGCCATGGTATTAATAACAGATATAAAATTTCTGAATGTGTATGTGTATATTTTGTATCATGAATAATCAACATGCAATAATATCAATCTGGAATTATATACCCATATTTATAATTGGAAACTAGTGATATTCTACAAATAGAAAAGAGTCAAGATTTTTTTTTATCAATATAAATATTATAGGAAAAAAATTGTAATCATGTACAATATAAATTAACTTACATATAAAAAAAAAAAACACAAGCTGAACAGAATTTTGAAACCAAAGATCTAAATCCACATAATTTTTTTCCTTCAGATGACCTATGCATGTACAATAGGAATTGTACTTAAAACTAAGTTTGAAGTACAAACATTAAAACAGAATTCTTTAACATTGATTCAGGATGACAAAAAGAGAATCAATAATTATTTAAAATATTCATTAGAAGTCTCATTAAAACAGGCAAAATTTGATGAGTCTCATAGAGTCCATATCAATAAAATATACAGTATTTTGGTTATTTTTCATAAAACTTTATTTTCTTGATAATTTGATATTATTACAGCCACCAGAGTTATAATGTACAAAAAATAACATCACAATTTCAGTACTTTGTAGAAACTATTTGCATAGTTTCTAGTCTTATTTTAGGAAATTGCTTCATCTCTTCATGAGTCTAACTTCCTATATGTTTCACTACAAATATCTTTTTCATCACAGTTTTGATTTTTAAAAATGAGGATATAGAATTTGAAACAAATCTGTAAATCAGCAGAATATAATCTTTTCTGGTTATTTAAAAAAAGAGAGAAAGGAGGGGGAAAAAAGAAAAAAAGGTCACTTTTTGAACATTAAAACTGTCAGTTGCATATATATGTGGGTGCATGTGTGGGCTAAATTTCACACTTCAAAAGCTTCGGAACATTTCAAAATAATGTTGAGCAGTCAAAATGATATATTAAGAACAGAATAATAGGCTAAAACCATCTTGAATCATATCTAGTTGAATTTTTAAAACATTGAGAAACTACAGAAAACAATTACTCCTGAATTTATTCATACATTTACTAAGACAGAGTTTCCATCTTCAAAATACAAAAACGGTAACACGGTAATTTTTTTAAAAGAGTTTAAGCAAATAGCTTTATAAATGTAAATACTATTACACACACAGATATGATAAAAACACTCCAGGAAAAATATACACCAAATTATTCTGAATAAAAAGAAAAAGGTACCACTCCCACACTAAATTTCACAGCTAATCATTCATAGGAAATTGAAAATAATACTAAAAATGCATGAAAAGGATTCACAGGAATAAAAAAATTAATTTTGATTGTTTTTACAAAAAGAAAATATTAAAAAGACTTAGACTTTGTTACTGATTAGCAGTACAAGAAGAGCTTTGGTTCTGCTCGAATTGCATAATATTCGACTTTTCTATTACCTTATTTTTGGTATGCAAAGAATACAGCTCATTACAATTTTAATGAAAAAAATAACAGATTTTAGAGTTTATAGTGCTAACAGTCTTAATTTTGTGAAGAAATGAATTTTAATAAATAAAGATAAGGCCACAGTTCTTTTTGTTGCAGTCCCTCTATACGTTTAAAAATATCCCAAGTTAAAAACTATGTAAAAAAAAAATACACATCTCAAGCATTTTTTTTTAAATACTAGTTTAAACATACATAATTAATAACTGTAGTCATTTATCCAGAGAGTACTTTTGAAAAAGGACTATAATAAAAACGCTCAAGCAAACAATAACAATTCTCATTTTATTATAATATTTCATCGTAAAATTATACTCAAAGCTGTGAAAACTGGTATAACGATAAACATAGTTTACAAATACCAAATAATTTTACTTTCAATCAGAATATAACTAATAGCTCTAAAAATTATTTAGTACTTGCGCATTAACTTCACTGCAGCCAAATTAATTGCATCACTTTCCTCTAAAATCTGACTGATTGTTTCTTTTTCAAATACAATACATAAGAAACTTTTGTTATTTTTGGTATCATGGTGCAAATTTTGCTGCAGTGATGCTAATATGCATGTACCACTTATTCTATCAGTTTTCAATTAATTATACAATTCAACATAAAAGAATTCGTTTGAAACATACAAATACCAATAATTCAGTTACAGCCTAAGTTATTTTAATTTAAAAATATTAAGTAAAATAATCAAATTCATGCAGAAACATGATAGGTATAGAAATTGTGCAATCTGTTTTTAAAAATATGAAATTCTCCAAATTTGTGATTTAAAATTATGGAATTAAAAAAAATTTCCTTAGAATAACGTTTAGTAAGCAATGCTATTATATAAAATTTAAACATGTACCTGTAAATTATCCATTTTAATAAGATGTAATCAACTTAGACATTGATTTTCTAAAAAGAAGATATAAGGTTTTCATATTATTAAAGGCTGTAAGCATAAATTCTGGTAACTTTTACATTTCTACAAAGAAAATTTTAACATAAGAATTAGTTTTATAAATAATAGCACTCGTATAATGAAAGAAATTCACTTCCATTATAAAAATGTATTTGATACCCTTTACATGCAAATCAAATATTTAATCATAAAATTATGCATACATACCGAAATTTTACAAATGCAAAAAGTAAATAAATTTTAAAAAATGAAGTAATTTAAATGGGTTATTTCTTTTAAGAATAATGAACCGAGAACTAAATTAAATAGTATACAAAACACATTTATAAACCATAAATTTTTTATACCTTTGAGTTTTACAGCTTTTTTTTTCCTTGGCATTTATTCTCAAGTAGGAAAACAAAGAATTGCAGTAGTATAAACGTATTATTACTATTATTTTGGATATTAAGTCAGTAAACTTAACAGCAAAGAAAGCACATTTTACAATCCACACATTTTATACCTTTGAATTTTACAGCTGTTCTTCTTTCCCTTGGCATTTATTCTTAAGAAGTGTATTTACAATAGACTATGGGATAGGAAAGATAGGAACATCTAAAGCAATCAAAGCATTTTTTTTTCTTTGTATTCTAATGCTAAGTAATCATGATTAAAACTTTTAAGAGAAATTGACAGCCAAAGCCGACAGTAAACAAAACTGTAGAAGTATTAAAAAAGAAAAAAAAAGGAAGCGAGCTATTTATAAATTTTCTGTTTTGAATATGCGATTTTTACGAAATAAATATTTTAAGTAAATGAATTCAATTATTCCTGGGATACTTATGTGAATAATACAATTTTAAACTGAAATTTAAAATTCATATTTAAATAAATATATTGAATTTAAAATTTTCATGCAAATTAAAAGACAACAGAAGCATATAAACTTCTCAACTCCAAAAATATAAATTTGTTTGGCAAGATACACTTCGGCTTTCAAATTCTGATGTAAACATTATTCTTTATTGCATAGTAATTTGCCTTGAAATTAGTATTTAATAACAGGATGTTTGCACCACTTACATCTGTTTGTGCGCGTAGAAGCAAAAGAATTTTAAATGTAATTATATTTATTGTGTCCAAATGTAATTATAATTATGTATTGGTTATATAATACTAGTTTATATGTGTTTGAAATATTAGTATTGGTCACTTTTCTCATTGTTCGTCTTGCTCTTTTATCGAAGCTTTAACTTGTCATCAAAATTACTTCATCAAATAGGCCTTGAAAGATTTTAATTAAGCTACTTTAAAATTTTGTTTTCGATTTCTTATAATTTTTATCAATAATCGTATGCTAGAATTTATTTTATCACTTAAAGTGCTCAGCGAAAACTTTCAAAAGAGGGCATTTCTTATTATAAAGTGACTTTTTTTGGTGCTAGAAGATTGCTGCGAATGATTTGAATTCTAATAAAATTGCACTAATTAATAAATGCTTATATAATGTTGTAAAACTAGATTCGAGGTAAAAATTTCTTTTTTAATGATTATCAAGATCCAGGTTAATTTCAAACTTTTGCTATCAATTTATAATGAAACAACATAAATAATTTTAGAAATGTTCTAATATGTGAAATTTTAATTTAGTGATTTTGATTCAGAATGTGATTTCTTCAGTAGTGAAATAAATAACTGTCTTTGTAAAGTTCTCAGATGTGTATGAATTTCTAAGCGGAAGAATAATATTTAATTTGAATATTTTTATTAGTAGATTAATTGGTTTCTGTATAATATTGGGTAGTAGGCTATTTTTTAGAAGTTTACTTTTAATTTAGTAAACATTAAAATCAATCATTTATTGTAAATTAATTTTAAGTATTTGTTTATTAATCACTACTTTGTAAAATGTTCTTTGATATTCCATTGTAAATTGAAATTCAATTTCATTGTCAATTCATAATGAATTTGTTTTTGAGATTTTTTTCAATGAGATATGTTTTTGGCTCAAGTATAGTATGGGGGGGATTTGGTAATTTTTTTACCTAGATATCATGGTGAGTTAAAGAATTCATTCTGGCTTCCGGATACCTATCGCTAAATGAAGTAGCTTTCGACTGATTTTGGTCGCCAAAAGAAATAGACATCGCCAAGGGTCCCCCTATACTGCATTTTAACCTATGGTATTAAACTAGTATTTTTATTCCTAAGAGTGGAAAAATCTCTAAAAAATTAACTCAAAAATACTTAATTCCTTAATTATGTAGAAATTACATAAACTTATGTATAAGTTGTCAATTTAAAAGATGACTTGTTACACAAATCCAGCCTTTTTTAATTTTTAGCTTTGATCTTAAGTAACGGTTCTGTTGAAATAAAATTAATATGGTAGTACATCTATATAATAATTACCAGAACTATATCATTAACATAATTGTCCTGATGTATCTTAAGTATTTAGATCATCAAAATAGATATGATACTTATGTATTATCTCAACCACATTGGTGACATTATATGAAATAAAGCACATGGTTGACAATTCAGTGTATATGACACAGGGGAAATCAGGGTTGCGAACTTAGTGAGTTATCTTGAACGTTGGCATTGTTGTAATGGTTATGCAAGTACTACAGATACTTATGATTTTCTGAAGTTTTAATAAGTTATCTAATTTCGTTGTTGTTGCTAATGCCACCTGTCTGATGTAGTCAGATTGAGGCCCACACAATTCATCATGGCAAAGAGTTAGTTGCATGCCTGTTGTTAGCCATAGCTTTGAGCACCATGAAGGTGACAGGTTTTTTGCATGATTCTGTGCCAATTTTGAGGGAAAACACCCTATAGGTGGTCAGGGGCCTCCTACCTCTCTTCCCCTACCACCAACCTCACAAGAGGACTTGCGGCTCGACAGCTACTTTGAGTACCCCCATGCCGCATAAGCACTATACATTTAGACATCCATGCCTTCTACGGGATTTGAACCCAGGCCCAATGCAACAGCAGTCAGCATCACTAATCACTATACTGGATGGGTGGCTATCTACTTTCATATGAAAGAATTGAATAAAATTGTAGTTATATATAAATTGCTTTTATAATATTTAATTTAATTCAGAAAAGGGGCTGTAAATTGTTTTCAAGGCCAGTATTTACATTTTATTAGTTGACATAGAGACGCATTATATGACATCAACCAACCTTAGTGCGAAAACAACCATATCAGTAATACTATGGGCATGTGCTTTTTTTTGTGATTATTTTTTCTATTAGCATGTATAAAATCGTAGCTTATATTCTACGATTGCACAGTGAAAAAAATGTTAAATGAAAGTAATGTTTCCACCTTTAGTCAAGGATATACTATAGGAGTATTCATTAAAAAAAAAGGACTTGCCTCCTTAGTGTTTTAGATTTTATATCATTGTTTAGAAAAATGTGTACTTTTGAGATGGAATATGATTATACAGAAGTATGTGAAAATGACTGGTACTTGCATATTAACATCACCACAGCCGAATTTGACAAAAAGATCCTTGCATGTTTTATTTGGAAAAAAAAAAAAAAAAGTGCTAGAAATAGATGATTGCATTCTAAAAATTATAGACTGTCAAAAAAGGTTGTCCAATGTGCGCCATGAAGGAGGTTGGTCTATATCGCTCCCTTCCGAAAAAAAAACAATCAGATATTTGAGGAAAATGGCTAAATTCGGGTGGTGCAAATTTGGCTGCGGTGATATTAGTACCAATGAGTACAGTGAAGATTAATCTTCTGACAATGAAATTAACAGCGACTCAGAAAAAAGTGCCTGGGGATAGTAATTTGTAATGAGATTACTTATACTATTTATATCTTTTTATGTTTTAGAAATCTGTAATCATTAAAAATATTTTTTTCCCCTTGTTTACATTTTTATTGATCTCGTAAAGTTTTTTGGCTGAGAACCTTTGAATCAGATAAATTCTCTGAAATTGAGTCAAATTTATTGATTTTTGTATTGTATAAATGTGATTTTATTGAAATTTTAATAGCTGCAAAGAACTTATTTTAAAACTAATACAAACTCCTATAAGATCACATACTATTGATTTCAAATGTTAATTTTTAATGATTTGGTTAAAATGTACATTTAATTTAAAATTACTCAATGAGCTAAAATTGCTTTACTTGAAATGTGATACTATCTCTATTTTAATCTTTGTTTTTATTTTTAGAAAGTTGTTGTTTTGGAAGATATTTTTAAATTGTCAATTTATAATGAATCAATATCTAGTAGATCATTTTCTGTGGTACCACGAGAGTCTTTACAAAACCATAGATCTTTGTCACCAAAACTACTACAGTTGGTATGTATGAAGTTCTTGCACTACTCATTAAATGTTAAATAACCCAAATGATGAAAATTGTTGAAATGTTTCATTCTGTAATGTTATTGAGGATTTTTTTCCCAAAAATGTACTATATTGCCTTTTGATGAAAATCTGATTTTTATTTTAAGTTTCTGGTCATTGATGATTTAGATACATGGTTTACATTTGCTCAAATGTTTTATTGTAATTTATCAGTGTTTATAATTTTTTTAAATGTAATGCAAATCTTTCATATTAATAATTACTCTCTATCATAGTTATTTTCTTTTGATGTAAAATCTTGCTTGTTAAAACTTAGAAATTTCTTTTCTCATTTAAAAAAAAAAAAGTAAAACAATGCTTAAATTTCATTAATAGATTTTTATTAAATTTCATTAATAGATTTTTCTTATTTATTATAACTTCCTTTAAAATTTTGCTAACAATTTCAAAAATGCATTGTGTAAATTCCTAATGAAGAAATTAAGGAAATAATGTAAAAAGTGGGATAATTTTGCAAAATTTGAAAAATCAATAATGTTTCATTTATCACTTTCATTTTATTACTTAAATTTATGAAAACAATGAGCAATCATAATCATTAAATATTAATTATATGGTGTGTTTTTTACATCACTTCTAATTTCTTTTAGGTGGGCAATTTTTCTTTAGAGTTGGTTTTTATAGTTTAATTTTTATCCTCTGGAAGTGCATCTTACATAATCTAAATTTTAAACCTTTATGTTTGGTGACATTTTATTGGTTTTTCTCGGCAACAATCAAGACAACATGATTTTTGCCATTAGCACTGTTTTTATTATGAAATTAATTTAGATTATAAGCTATTTTGCTTCTTAAAAAATACCTACATTTTTACTGGTTTTAAATTTTATCAAAATTGACGTTATTCATTCTTTATAAAATATAAAGCTATAACTACCTACTTTTTATCAATTTTTATCCTACAGTAAGATTGCTCAAAAAGCTAATGTGAATGAACACTTACCAAAAAAGTCAGAAATTACCATTAATTTCTGATATATATCTTTTTGTATATATTCTTTTTATGGTGTTAAGTGCCATCAAAGCTCTTATAAAATTCTCTCTGGGGAAGGATCTTCATTCAGTTCACAAAAACCTAGTCCTTATGTATTTTATTCTTTAAATTTACTTTGTATAATTTTTGAAAATGGGATATTTGAAACTTTCTTCATTCTTTGAAGTCATGTTGAATAGAAAGTTTTGTAAATTTTTTGATAAATTAAAAGATTAAATTCAGATTTGTAATTAAAAAAGAATATTTCTCTTTGTAGAATATACCACATAAAGAATCTGTAAGATATGCCCAATCTACTCCAATTAATACAATTATCATGTTTGTGCCTCAGCAAGAGGCCTGGGTAGTTGAACGTATGGGCAGATTCAACAGAATTTTGCAACCAGTAAGTTTTCAATTTTTCTTATATTTCTTTTTAAAATTCTGCTATATATATAATTCATCAATTGTAATTTCTTTTTATTCATCCTGATTTGTGATCTATTTATATATTTTCTGTTTGAATGATTTTCTAATCTGTTGTATTAAATTTTATTTGGGATGATGCAATATTAGAAGGAGTCAAAATGAAAATTGTATTATTTTATTGGGAAACAATCTGTGTCATTAAAATCTCATATTATAATGCTAATATCATGTATTATATCTACAGGAATTGCTTTAAAATTTTAGAAAGAGATTGAATATTGAAAGTTATTCTATAGTTTTTTTTATTATGTTAGTAGCTTTCTTTGCGAGAAAGGAAAAGTAAATATAAACTTCATATCTGCCTTATATAACTTTTTTATATTTGAAAATTTAGATAGATATCATAACTGTTTTTTTTTTAAAAGCTCCACATTTATTGGAGGGTTTTGTAACTTGAGATTTACTTTACTTAAATCTAAAAATAAATCTACTAATTTTTAATTTTTTAAATGATTCTGTGTCGGTATAATTCTGGATGGTGCTCTAAACATTTTGATTCTCCATTTCATGTTATATTTTTAATAACAATTATAAAATTTATTAGATTGAAAATTTTTAAATTAAGGGGCAAAAATTGATAACATTTGCTCTGGTTCAGAACAAGAACATATCACAATATTAAATTAGTTATTTTTGGAAATGAAATCCGTCTAGTCTTGGATTCCTTTAATGCTTTTTAAGACTTGGTGGGAAATTTTTTTAAATCTTATAAGTAATGTTATTATTTTTGAACCAGTTAACTTATTTTTTGATTAATTCTCTCTAAACTAGATTACCAAAATACTTCTTGCAATCAGTATTCTGCTTAATAGGACTTTCTTTTATGCTTAAATCCTTTTCAGGCTGTGAATTGGTGATTCAATGTTCTTTCTCATCACTTTATATATGTATTTCATGGGGGGTTGTGAATCCGATCAGTTCTAATATTTCTTATTTTGTGTGTATTTGTATGGATATAGTGATTTAATGAAAATGTATTCATTTAAAGAGAGGGCATAAGTATTTTTAGAATAAGATTAGAATATGTTTATAATCTAAGATAGGGAAAAAATCAGCTACACTAAATAAAACTCTCCAGTTACAAAATATGTATTTCATTAACTATAATTTATTGCTAAATTTAATGTTTTGTCTCATGTATTTTTTGACATAAAACTGAACAACTTGTGAATAAATGTTTGTTTTATACCATATCAGTTATTCTAATTCTAATTTTTAAATGTATTGTAAATATTAAGAGAAAATGGTTTGCTGATACAACTCCTTGCTCATTCGTGTATTTTTATTTGGGCATTTTTAGATTATAGTTTCTTTTTTAAAAAATATAATTAAGTAGTAATAAAATGTTTCCAATTGATTTTTATCAATCCAACTAGCAATAAAGTTTAACAGCAATTTAATTGCAGAATTGCAATTTAAAGCTGCATATTTGGAAATTTAATTCAGTTACAATATATATATATATATATATATATATATATATATGTGTGTGTTTATATATGTTTATAAAAAAACTTTGCTGTATGTTGATTTTTTTTTTCTTTGACTTATGTTGTAGTATTTTGAAATTAGTTGAACAAGAGTATGCTAGTTCATACGCTATTATTTTCATTTGATGTTAAAAGGTGTGAAATAATATATTCTAGAATCTTTTTGATTTTAGTTGTAAACAAAATCAGAATTACCTAATTGGTTGGAATGATAACTTAATTTTAACATTAAGTACTATTCTTGTTAAATTTGAATTTGGTTTACATTCTTTGATTGTAGGTTTAATTTTGTAGCTGTGTCAATTTCCTCTAATGAAAAGAAAATTTCAGTTGACTAGTCTTTTTAAATTTATTTTACAATAAAAAGCAGTTTAACTTATCAGTGTATATTGAAAAAAAATATTGGCTAATATCAGAAACTGTGCTGAAAGAATGCATTTAGTGAGAGAAAAGTTATTACAATTATTTTATTTAAAAGATCACGTGCTATTCTATTATAAAATCAAATTTTTCATTGCTAAAAAAAATTCATTATTTGTATTGATAATAGAATTATATGTATTTGATTTTTCCAGGGTCTTAATTTTCTTGTTCCTATTGTTGATAAAGTGAAGTATGTTCAGAGTTTAAAGGAATTGGCTATTGATATTCCGAAGCAGTCTGCAATTACGTTAGGTAATTCTTCAATCTGTTTATTTTTTTCTCAACTATTTGAATTTTTTGTATTCTTAAAATGGCAATTTAACATTATTGAAGGGCAATTATCTGTTTTGAAGTGTCTTAGTATTTTTCAGTTAAAAATAAATTGAAATTGTAGATTTAAATATTTTAGTTATTGATATTTTTAAGATTTTCTTATTCACTGTGTGTGTGTTTCATACTTTTCAAATATTTCGTTTTTCAGATAATGTCACATTAAATATTGATGGCGTTTTATACTTAAGGGTTGTTGATCCATATAAGGTAAAGAATTTTCATTTTTTCAAAATTGGATATTTAAATGAATACTAAATGATCATATTTGAATAATCCTTCAGCAAATTTCTGTTATCAGACTTTCCATCTGAATTGGGAAATATGATTTTAAAGTTTAATAACTTGTTACATATGAAGTAAGAAATATAACTTTTATTTAAATTTCTGATTTTGTTACTTGTATTGTTTTTGTTTTTTTTAATTATGTGAATCTTCTGTTGGTTTTTCATTTTGTATTTTTATTTTAATTGTCAATATGTAGGTATAAAAAAATTCATACACCACATTTTTCCCCGTATCAATATATAATATATATATATACTGTATATTTTGAATCCCAATAATGCTTTTTTTTTCTTTTTAAATTAAAGGCTAGTTATGGAGTTGAAGATCCTGAATTTGCTATTACTCAACTGGCTCAAACTACCATGCGTTCTGAACTTGGAAAAATTTCTTTAGACAGTGTATTTAGAGAAAGAGAATCTTTAAATTTTGCTATAGTTGGTAAAAAAAAAATTATTTCGTTATGTGATTTTTTTTAATTGAAAGCCTTATTTGATATTAATATTTTATTTCATGTATATCAAATCCCCTTAAATAATTTTTAGCATTTTATTGCTGTGTTTTTTATTTAGTTATATTTTTAATGGGAAAAAATCATGTAGTTTTAAATTTTCGACTTGATTAAATACTGCTGTAACTATCCTTAATTTGAAGTTTTAGAGGTAATTATTTGCCACAATTTTATTGTTTTCACTTGGGAATTGTCTATTTGCAAAATATATAACTAAGAGTTATATTAAATTTGTAAATTTTTACAGGGTATTTGTTATTTTTCTCTATAAAATAGAGTAGAACTCTGTTTTTCATGTATAAGGAAGTGGGAAATATTTTTACAAGGAGGTACAAATTAATAAAGTATAATGTAGCAATTAATTTTCTTTAAATTGACTATGAAAGATAGATATTTAAATTTTATATGAATTCAATTCCTATTATATTTTTTTTTCTTTCTAGATTTCCTTATAATAGAAAGATTAAATTTATTAATTATTTTTAAATGTAACAACTTTTTATAAGTGTAGAATTTTATGAGTCTATGCTAATTTTATGCCAATTTTGTTGAGCCAGTTAACAATAAATAGATACAGAGATTATAGAATAAATAGAATATTGCCATATAAATTATTGGCTTTTATTTTTTTATGTAATAAACTTAAGAAATATACTTCATTGTTTTTATTTAGATCATTATAATAGCTGAAATATTAATACTAGTATGATAATTTCATTTCAGAGGCAATAAATAAAGCTAGCAATGCTTGGGGTATTGATTGTTTACGATATGAAATAAGTAAGTTTTTGCTTCTTGATATTTTCACATAAATTAACTCCTCTAGTCTTATTTTAACAATTTTAAAAAGTTAATATTCAAATTTAATGTTTTATATTTGCATTTTTTAAAATTTTGCTATCGTAAATGATTTTATGATAAAGTAATTCATTTATAATTTGAAAGTTTAACTGTAAAGAATTTTATGTAAGACATGTATACATAACATATGAACGCATGTTGTAATTTGTAATTCTTTTACTTGTAATGACATATCTATGTAATAGGCTTTAATATTTTTTGTTTTTTATAAAATCAACAAAAATCACAGTTGGGAAAATAATAAAAATTATACAAATGTTTTTTTTTTTTGTGTCAATAAATTTTGAATATATTGGAACATATCCAATGATTTATCTAAGAATTCTTTATCTTTATTAAGAATACAAAATTTTTAAACTACTTTTGATATAATAATTTTTAAAATATAACAAAATTTAAGAATTGTATTTAAACTTATTTAGAATATTGTGAATTATTGTATTCTTAATTATAGGCTGAATGTGTGTGCAATTTGACAAGATATTTTTAAAGGAGTTTAATTTTTTTGATCATAATGCTATCATTATACATCTAAATTTTCTTTTAATAAGCTGATTTTCGATTTGTTTAAGGGGATATTAGATTGCCACAAAGAGTTAATGAAGCTATGCAGATGCAAGTTGAAGCAGAGCGAAAGAAAAGGGCTGCAATTTTAGAATCTGAAGGTAGATTTTTTTTTCTTATTGCTAGTCTAAAAATCCGCTTGGACACTAACATCTTAAAATAAATTGGGTTGATGTTGTGCATTAAAATGTGTAAAAAAATTTCATTTTGTGTGATAAATCTTATTTTATTCATAATGCTTGTTTTTTGAAAATTATTTTGTTCTTGAATGACATAAAACTATCAACATAATTGCTGCTACTTGTTTGTAAATATAAAACATTAAAAAGTAATATTTTAGTACTTTTTCAATTAGGCTTTACTCTAATTTTGAATGCTAATGTATTTAAATATTTAAAACACAATTTTTTTAGGTATCAGGGAAGCAGATATCAATGTAGCTGAAGGAAAGAAAAGAGCAAGAATCTTATCCTCTGAAGCCGAAAAAACTGAACAAATAAATAGAGCACAGGGTATAAAATAATTTAAGTCTTCTAATTTGCATATTCATTTTATGAGCAATGTTTACAGTTTTATAATTGCAGAACCCACTTGAGTTACTTATAGTTTTTTTTTTATGTATACTTTTGTGTGTATTGCTGTGAAAACAAGAAATTACCCATATCCCCTAATTTGCACAGTACTTCCTTTGCATGATTTCACTTTTCACATGGTCTTTAAAATATGAGATTTTAAAGAATTTCTGCAGTCTTTTTTTTTACTCTGCTCTAAGCCAAATTTCATTTATTCATACCTAAAACTGGAGATTTGCCATTCTGTATGTATAATCTAACTTTATGTTCATGTGATTTTGTGCAATGAATTTTTATCAGCATAAATGCATATTTTGGGTTTTTCTATTCACAATTTTTTTAAAACTTCACATTTACTGGTTAGTGATAAACAGTTACTGTTTTAGTAGCATTTTTATAATTTTATTAAAATTTAAGGTATTATTCATTAGGAAAACTTAAGACATCATTAAAAGAAATTTAAAAAAAAATAATTAGTTAGTAAAAAATTATATTTTTAGAAAGCAAAATTGAAGTTTTAGATCATCTACATCAGTGCTCCGCAACCTTTTTATCGCCACGAACCGGTCAACGTTTTTTAATTTTGCCGCTGCCTGCTGAGGGGGACGATGTTGATTGTTTATATTGTAGACTGTTTTGATTTAATAATTTTAATTTAATTGTATTTAATCGTGACTTCTGAATAAAATATAGCTTCACCACAAAAAGTGAATATAAAGTGATTTAACAAGGAATATAAAGTGATTTTCATAAAATGTAGCCAAACCTAAGAAAAATATATCACAGTAAATAAAAGAGAAATAATTTGATGTTTCTTGTGCGGACTGGTAGTATTTGATCCGTGGACCGGGGGTTGCGGAACATGACAGTGAAAGAGTGATAGATGTTAAATTTTATTTCATGGATGAAGCCACAATGAGGTCAGTAAAAAAATAAATGGACTTTTCATTAGAAAAAGTGTAGCTGTATGAGCATAGCTTCATATGTAAGAGATGATGCAGTGGAAAAAGCATTAATGATATGGCTAGAAAACAACTCTCAAAAACAGATTTAAATGGACAGCAATATAATTACAAATTAGATTTATTTTGCATTAAATTAAATAGCTGAATTTTGCACATTTAAGTTTGTTTTTGATTAACATGGTTTTAGGTATAAAATCTGATTGTGATTTACTTAAGTTTTTCATAGGATTTTCTGTAAATTGGGGGATAGATGTACTTTTTCTTATATATTTTAGTATATTCTTACTTGATGACAAAGTTATAACATGGTTTAGCTTCTGCTGTTTTCTCCATCATTTTGTTAAAAATGGATATATATAGTTTCATATAAAACATGAAAGTGGTTCAATATACATAGATATGTTCGGAAATAAAAGTATGAATATTTACACATTAACTTTTTCTTTGTTTTGTAAAAGACGGAAGATAAAATATTATAAAAAGCATTTTTCATGTTTGAAATTATTTAAATATGCTGATTTTATATTTTATTTTCACCAGTTAACCATCATAAGAAATATTTAGCTGTTAATATTTTATTTCTTTTGACCAAAAATAGACAAATTATTTTAATGCATTGGAGACAATCTAAAACATAAATATATATATATATCGAAAAGGATATATACTTCCTATAGGAAAAGGTTAAAACTTTTATTTCATATTCTGCCTTATTGCTGTTTATTTAAGGTAGTATACCATTTACAAGCTGTCTAAAAGTTAGTAAGACACTTTTAAAAAGATTTTCACAAATAGCACATAAACATAAATCAGAATAATCTTAACATCACACAGATCACACGTTATAAAATATTTTTATTATCATGTTTGACTATGGTATTTTTAAGTAGACAGTGTCTGCTTATGAATATGATTTAACATGATTATTGTAATACGTATCTTGGACTATTTTGTGAAATCCTCATGTTATGATGAAAAAGTTAGAGAGTGGTTTGCAAGCTCAGGTGTGGTGGTCATTTTTGGACCATGTTTCAAACTTAGGTCTATTGCTAAGATTTCTTGTATTTTTTTTATAATTGACATTAATAAACAATTTTAATGTGTTAATGAAAAGCTCATGTTCAACCATACTGTAATGCACGTGATTCTTTATTAAGTTTTTAAGCATATAAATATTAATAAAGTCATTTTATTTTTCATAAGTATATTTAAATTACCTTATAATTTATTGATTGTGAAATTCTTGTGATTGTTTAATATTACATGAAATTACATGAAGATAAACAAAAGAAGCTTGATTATTTAACCCTTAAAGGTCGCATAATTTTGAAGAAGACTGTCATAAAAGTGCCTATTTCTTTATTCAAGAAAATTGTATAAAACTAAGTGTATATTCAATATTGGTATTTATTTTTAAATTTTGGTAAATTTTTAGCTTGAAATATAAAAAATAAGTTCTTTTAGAAAAGTCACCAGTTAGGGTCATTATGACTGAATGTTGGTTTTTCAGCAAAGAGAAAAATTGAAAAAATGTGCTTTTAAACATTAAAGAAGAATTTTATTACACTTATGCAAATGTAAAAACACATTAGTAATTTTTTCTTGAGAGATAATTTCAAAGAATGAGATGCGAAGTCCAACATCATGTGTAACAGTACAAATCTATCATCACTGCTCTCAGGTTCACTAACCAAATTTTCAAAACAATCAGTAATTTCAGAATCACTCGCAGATCCATTTATACTTAAAGTAGATTCCGATTCTCTTCCTACATAATGTATACAATTTTAAAAACATATGTTTTATCACAGAATGCAATCTGCGTTTATTTACAAAGAATAGGACTAAGTAACTGAGCTTAGGTTACAAAAACATATCGCTAATATGCATGTTTGATTGTGCTAACATCTTGTTTAAAATAAAACAGCTATCTCTAAACATGTTACTAATAATCTAGTACTGCCATCTGGTAAGAAATAAACATTATTCCAGGCATAAAAAAAAATAGGTAGTTTTAATCTTTTTAGCTTGTTACTTTTGAACACCCCAACCCAAAAATATCACGGGCACAAGAAATAGAGGGGGAAAATTTCACTCAGTGATTTTGACGAGAGCGAGAAGGAAATGGTCAATCCATTTGTCTTTGTATTTATGGGGAATCTTGGGAAAATCTTGTAAAAAAAATTGCTTATAATTTTTGTGAATGCTAAGTTTTAGTTTAATAAATTAAAACAAATGTGTTATTTACAACCATATACAGTTTATTTAACATAATTTTAATTCTTTCCAATTATTAAATAGGTGAAGCATCTGCTATCCTAGCAAAAGCTGATGCAAGAGCAAGGTCATTACATGTTATTGCTGATTCATTGTTACAAAAGGTATGACAAGAATGTCTAATGTGTGAAATGTATCAATCTGTTATATTCTAAGATTTAAATTTAATTGGATTATTTATGTAAATTTAAAATTTTAATTCTTTGGAAAATATGGCTTAATAAATAGAAAATAATGGAAATAACAATTTAAATAAATTGAAGAATAAGATTATTTTGATTTAGACTTATATAATATTAACTTCTTACTGTACAATATATTTCATTTATTTTAATTATTGTATAAGTATTGATTTATTCTTTATATATAGATATTTTTTAATGAGAATAAAATATTCTTTACTATTTCTTAATTTAGCTTTAAATTTAATAAATTATTTTTACAGAGGGGAAGCAACGCTGCCTCTTTGCTGATAGCAGAACAGTATGTCAGTGCTTTTAGCAAGCTTGCCAAGACAGGAAATACATTGATTTTACCTTCAAATACAAATGATGTTTCTAGTATGGTTGCTCAGGTACGTTGTCTATTTTAAGAGTTTCATTTGAATAATAAAAAAACCCCGTTTGTATTACAACAAAAGTTGCCCTAGAAGGAAGAAAATCATTTCCAAATGTATTAATTTAGGGCTTATTTATCAATTATTAGTTTTGTATTTTATTTTTTCTGATATTTGTAAGAGTTTTTTTGAGAATGTTGTTGAGAGAAGTTTGTTTTTCTCATTTCATCACTTTTATAATATTTTAACAAACTTTGAATTGTTCAGATTCATTAAAAAAGTTTCTGGATATAGAATTTGATAATTTTCATAAAATTTTGCCTATTTCTTTTTAAATAATAACAATCTTGAATATATTTTGATTCAATGTTCTTAAGCAATTTATGTATATAATTAAATTGATAGAGAGAATATATATTACAACTAAAGAAGGCCCAAAAAATTAAGAAACCTAGACTTGTATCTGAATAGCATTTACCTTGTTTTTTCTACCCAGGGTATAGCAAGAATTAGAACAATTTGATAAGTTTTAATTGAAGAAATTGTAATTCTAACTTTCTTCTTTATAATGTAAAATAAATTGTATTTCAAGCATTTTATTTTTGGTTTATTCCAACTTGAACCAAATCTTTTAAATTTTGAAAATTTTCCTATGAAAGAGTCTTATTTCTCTAAATCATTTATTCTCTGATTATATCACTTGTATGTTAATTACATATAAATTATGAACATTTATTTGACAATAGATGTTTTTTTTTTAAAAATTCTCTTTTAAAAAACTCAAACTTCTGTCTATAATTTGAAACAATTAGTTTTTTGCTTATTTCTTGTTTATGAATTGTTTGTGGAAAAAAATGGTTACAAATTTCCCTTGAAGCAAACTGGTTTTAATATAAAGGAACAATTTTGATATACAAGTTGCAAATATGCTAGTAAAAAATATAATACTCAAAAAGAGCATTTGTTAAATATTGTATGTATAAATATAAGTCCAAGAGTTGTATTGCATTTTAAAATGCTCTGTACATAATTTTTATTTGAATAAAAATAACTTAATTTAATGCTCTGTAATATTTATAAAATCAATATCTAATGAAAAATATAAAAATGTCAAACATTGTGATAGGGGTAATGGAGTGTTAAATTATTATTTAATTTGTCATGTTTAACTTAAATGGAATGCTTTATTTCTTTTACATATTCTTCTATTAGAATGATATTAATTAATATAAATTATTTTCAGGCATTGGCTATTTACAAAAACATTTCCCCAACTAATTCAGATAAACCTTTATCTGAAGCTGTTGTGGATGACCACAAAGATTGGGCTGAATACATTAGTGATGATGAAGAATGTAAAGTAGAAATTGCCAAATCTCAACCAGATTCAACTTCAATTCAGCATGCAACAATTGAAAATCTAGAGTTAGACAAAGAAAATAAATAAAGTTTTAAAAGTATTTCATATTTATTGTGTTTAGGTTGTTATAATAAAATATTTCAAAACATAAAATTAAGTGCTCCTTTTATAAATGCTTTGTGTATATATAAATGGAAAAAAGTTAGATGCATACTGTTTATATTTCATTTTAAAATGTGTTTTTTCAAATTAATTTTATTTTGTTATATCTTTTGTGTTGAATATTTTGATACATTTATTAAAAAATATATTTTAAGAAGTTTTTAAAATGGAATAACATATAAATTGTTCAAAAAGTTAAAATCATGTGGTAATCTGCTACATTGACATGGCAATAAAATGTACCATGCACATTTTAAAAGCTAGCTATGAGACAAATAAAGCTGACAGGAAAATTTAAAGTACATATTACTTAAAAAATATTTTATATACAATAAAAGTTATGATTATTGAGATTCATATTGCAAAAAATAAATACCGTAAAATCCGGTGGATAATGCGCACTTTTAACACAAAAAATAAGATTGAAATTTACGGGTGCGCAGTTATACACTGGCTATAAAAAAAAGATAGCTTTAAAAACAAAAAGAGATGATCATTAGAATAAAGTTAGACTTTTACATAGGTTTAAATACTGTGTATTTAAAAGAAATGAAACACACACCTTATGAGAGAGAGAACTTAGAGTTGTAAATCTGATGTCTAGTATTTTTTAAAATGCCTGGGATAATACTTCAAATAAATGACCTCAATACATAAGAGCATTGCATACATATATTTAAGGTTTCTTCATAAAAAAGGAGCACTTTATATGGTGAGTATATCTTAAAATTAAAAAATATAGCTTGAGAGTATAGGTGCGGGGGGGGGGGGTTTACGCCAGATTTTAGGGTAGCTGTTGCACACAATTTTAATAAAACAGTATAGTATATTTTGTCATGAAAAATACATAGCAATTTTTTGAGGTTGTGAGTTTGGAAAGTTTGACATTTTGAATTGGTATTATTATGAAAAGTGAGATTTTTAATAGCAATAGTTTTGTAGTCTAAAAATTTTCTGCTAAAAAGTCATTCAAAACAAAATATATTCTTTACTTACTTTTGTTTTCCTTAACTTGTTTAAGTTTTTGAAAGTTTTGGTGTGTCACACAAATAATTTCACCAATGCATACTATTTCTGTTATTAAACTTCATGCATAAAACAAAATGAAGTAATTTTAATCTTTGTCTTTTGGAATGAGATCACTTCCATATTCTGTAGGGTAAATTGATAATATTTTAAAAAATAAATAAATTCTAGCCCTAGATCTTTGATATGTTTATATAAAAGGTGAAAATCAATACTTATAAGGCTTATGTCGCTTTCTAAACCATTAACATATAGGTACTAAAAAAATGACTCATTCATATCTCTTTACATACATTTTTGAATACTAATGTCAAGATGTTTTTTCAATTATAGCCAAGGGCATATTATTTGGAAGTACATTATTTGATTTAACAGTTATGTTTTTTGTTCTTATGTGTAGGGAAAATGAATGTATTTAACGAATTTTCCACATAAACCTTTTTTTGGGGGAGGGGGGGGAGTTTAGTGACTTCATTAAATACAGGTCTGATTGTGTGTGTGTGTGTATATATATCTGATTGCTTATTAAAGTCAGATTTTTCAACAACAGGAAGGCTGTTGGTAATAGGTCTCAAAATTTTGAATCACAATCAAGTAATGAGGACAACTAATTTAGCTTCCCTCTTTGCAAACTTCTACCGTCCTATTGTTAGGACTTTAAGTCTCGACAGGTTCAGCAACCCCCTGCTGTATGGCAGTTCTTTAGTGGTACCGGGACTTGAAAATTGTTACTCTGTTTAGGATGGAATGCATATTAAGTTTTTTAGTTGATATGAATGTTTACTATTTAATATTCATTAGAGCGAAATAGTTTTGATACAACTTCATTGGTTAGTGTTTTGTCATGGACAATAAATAGGACCAAAGATCCTATAGACAGCATAGTGGCCATGGTAGCCTAGTGATCAAGGTGACGGACTCATGACTAGCATGTCATGAGTTTGAGCCTTGTACCGCTGAAGACCCACCATGTAGTGGGAGCCGATACTCATTAAATATGTTGAGGTCAAATATCTGCCCATTGGTGGTGTGGAAGTTTGAGAAGGGATGCTAGCTCAAGTGTCATCCTCATCCATGGTTCAATATTACGAGTGACGTCGCCAAAAGTCCTTGTGTAGCTGAACAGTATGATATTAATATTCACTCACTCCTTTTGACAGCATTGGCTATCTGTATGTGGTTATCTTTGTATAAGTCTTCTCGGGGATTGTTGCTAATGTGCTACAATTTTGCCAAAATGGCGGGGCAGGAAAAAAGATGTTATGTGTTGTAACAGCATTTGCAGAAAGAGTACTTTCTTTTCCCATTCTTCTGAATTTTCATGCCCCTAAAGTATCCTGTTTTAAGCCTTATTAATGTGCTTGCCAGGCTTTTACTTGTATTAATTTCGGGAATTTGGTGTTTCAGCTTGATTATTTTATCATTAAGTCCTGATTTTGCTGTTGAGTTTATATCACTCAGGGTGACGAGTATTGCAGTGTTGGCAGTACTGGTAAGTTGCCTTGCTTCCTTAGCCAAGTAGTTATCAGCCATCTCGTTTTCATCGATACCAACATTCACTGGGATCCATTGCATGATGCACTGTTTTTTCAAACTGAGAAGATAATCAAGTGCATAGCTTATGTTAGTGATTAACCCTTTATGAATTGCTTGGAGAGCAGCTCTACAATCACTGAAGATTACAAGCCCTTTATCTTTTTCTTTTTAACCGAGGTTTAGGGCTGTTTTGATACAAGTATGACATTTGAAAGAAATGTTATGCACATTTCATGCAAGAAATGATCTTTTATGCTTTTTGCAGTCTGTCGCTAAAGCATGGGTCACATACAAATATGTATTATCTTTGTACCAATTGAATGTGTATTGTGGTTTTACTGAATGATCAAATTCCCACAAAATTCACGAGATGCATGCAATGTGTTAAGTATATATAATTCAAGTTCCTATTGAAAAAATTAAATGATAAATAAGAGGTAAGCATAGTTTTTTTTTCAAAGTGTGTATAAATCAGTTTTTTATCTTTAGTGAGATATCAATTGTGCCTCACCATGAAAGAAGCATCTGATTAACATGATGCATACGCAAACCTTGATGAGGCATGTATATGATTAGCGTTGCAATCACACATGCTAATTATCTGCTATAGGGGCACCTCGTACAAGAGCTACAATAAAAAGTAAAAAAGAGGCTAATAATGTGGAATGCTTTCCTGCATTTTTTTTTGTTAAGTGAGAAGCTTTAGTCTGTTTTGTCAAAGAATACAAACGTCAATCAAATATGCTTCCGAATCTGTTATAGAAAGAATTATGGTTTCTAAAGTTTGTGGATTATCTGAGAAATTGGGGATCATGTTGAACAAAATTAAGCCACATTGATGCAAATATGAAAGCTATGGTATTGGAGATCTGATTCCTATGGGGAATTTTGAGAGAAAATTTCTTCCTTCACTAGAATAGTTTGCTTTCCTCCCAGTTCCAATCTCGTTGGTGTGGTGTGGTAGTTAGGAGAGGGGGGGGGGGGCCAGCTCAGGTGTCGTCCGCGTCACTTGACCATGGTTCTCAAAATTACGTGGTCTGTCGCTAAAAGCCTTCGTGTAGCTGAACAGTGCGACGTTAATATTCACTCACCTAGTTCCAATCTGAGAGGCAAACAGTCAGCAATGTGTTAGTCTTTGTATTTGTGTATCAACGCCTTAAGCAAAAATTTTTTTTTAATGCCTTAAGTGTTGGCTATAAGTAAGCTTTGTTTCACAGACTGCTGTTAACATAGGACAATTGCTGTATTCACTTCAACTTTAGATTTCGTTTGGATGCTCGTAATAAAATCTAATCCGAGGTTTTAGGAATTATGAAGAGAAAGCCAGTTAAGATATTTGCATGCGACGCAAAAATAAAAATACAATAGAATAAAATAAGTTTTATTTTATTTCGATTTGCTACGTTATAATTGAAGAAATAGCAATAAATAAGACATTCCTAATGCTATCCATGCCTTTTTATATGTTTGATTTTGTGCTTGCGCTCATCAACTTGGGATGATAGTGCATTTGCTCTGTAAACATGTAATGACAAGCTCATGACATTTGCCGAAATATGCTTAATTCCATGTATTGTGTCTTTGCTTACCAACTAGGCATCGACAATACTAAACAGAATATATACCTGATGCTAATTTAAATTTGCAATGTTTATTTAAACTACAATATCGGGTTGAGTAAAAAGTTTTCCGCCAAAGAGATAGATACCTCTGCACCAACAACGGCCATACCCATGGTAGTCAAACTTTCTCCAAACAGGTTTTTGCATTATAAATCTGAAAGTTGGAACGACATGACTGTGTAATATGTTTGCCAAAACTTTATTATCTTGTGCACCAAAAAAAGTGTGCCGCCCCACCTGGTATGGTGGTTATGACACTCGGCTTCGAATATCAAGTAAGGTATGGATGTAACTTCGGAAAAAGAAATTGGACTTTCGCCTGAAATGGATTCCCGTCTCGAAAGGAAAATCAGCATACCTCTTCTGTTCTTTACTGGGATCAATCGTTTGTAATAAAATCTGTATTCTGTGATTGTGTTATATGTTTCTGTTCATCTATCTCACGTCTTTCGTATGTATCCCAGTAATAAACACACGACAACAACTACAAAAGTTTTTAAAAGGGAGCTATCACGTCAACAAAGTACTTTGTACTACGTACTATGAGTTTCGAAAAAAACTCAGTGCAACTGAATGCCACAAAAAGTGTGGAAAGTTTAGGTTTCAATACTGTTTTTTATGATACAGTAAAAGTTTGGTTTCGAAAGCTTAAATCTGAGAATTTTGACATTGAAGATGAACCACATTCTGGCCGCCTTATTGGAGTTGATTGTAACCAGTTAAAGCAAATCATTCATCAAGACAGAAATGTTTCAACATGAACTATTGCGTTAGAGCTTGACGCTTATCGAAAAACAATAGTTAATGCTCTCAAACGCATACATCTAACGTTTAAGTTTAACCGCTGGGTACCTTGAGTTGATTGCTGAAGACGAGCAAGAGAGAAGCAGCCTGTTTGGCTCTGCTCAGAAATCAAAAGAAAGAGAACATTCTGGACGGAATTGTGACCTGTGATGAAAAATGGGTGTATATACTACAACGATACAAGCCGTAAAGGAGGGTGGTCAGCACCCGGGGAATCAATTGGTTCAGTTGAAAAACGAACGCTAACTAATAAGGTGTTTCTCTGTGTCTGGAGGGATTGTCAAGAAGGTATCAATAAGAAGTATTTGAAAAGCGGGCCCACTATCAACAGTATAATATAAAGCAGTATGCCAATCAAGATGCCATTCTCGAAAAACGAAAAAAAAAAAAAAAAAGAGTTCAGAAGCAAGGTGGTTTTATTTCATCAAGATAACACCCAGGCACATGTTAGTGCAATGACCAGCTGGACTCTCTACACGCTGGAGTAGGATTTGAGGCAACATCCACCATAGTCCAGACATGGTGCCTTCGGATTACCATCCGTTTTCGCAGCTGCATCTTGATGGCACAATCTTTCATTCAAATGACGAGGCCATAAACGAGATCGATCCCTTTCTGGACTCGCGCACGCCACAGTTCTTCACAGTAGGGATTGAAAAGTTGCCGAAACGCTGACAAACCATTGTAGATTTGAACGGAGATTACTATTTTCATTAGCTTTGCTGATTTTGTATGTATTTATCATTTTACAAGATTAGCTTCTTTGGCGG
Source organism: Trichonephila inaurata madagascariensis (assembly GCA_019973955.1). Taxonomy (NCBI): domain Eukaryota; kingdom Metazoa; phylum Arthropoda; class Arachnida; order Araneae; family Nephilidae; genus Trichonephila; species Trichonephila inaurata. The sequence continues at coordinate 93,036 of BMAV01011783.1, read as the reverse complement.
AAAACTTTTTACTCAACGTAATAACAAGTTAAAAATTATAGATAGCTGCATAAAATACATATTCATGAAAAGATATTTTCATAGTATTGTATTTTATTAATTTTCTAAGCAGGTACTACGCTACGGCCACCTATATAGCCGTTAACTCTTTCCAGTTGCTTCTGGATCGTTATCGCTTCAGCGCAGTGCCAGTTTATCCATTGGGTGCCCAGAGGCCCGCAGAAGCTGGACTTAACCCGGTTTTCTGAACAAATTTTGATCCGTCAATGCCAAGAGGGCCTGTAGATCTTTTGCGTCCAAGGCCCGAAATTAGCTTAAATCGGCACTTCTTCAGCGTTCACTGGAGTGTAGGGGTGAGGCAGAACTCCGTTGGGAACCATTGTCCTGTAAAAATGACCTAATTTGAAACGAATCGTTTTATAATGCGTTTCCAAAATAATTTTTTTAATAACAAATGAATGTGTACATCATATTTAACTCATTTTTTTGTTATTTAAGAGTCTTTGTGTAAATATTT
>BMAV01011783.1:78488-89177 GCA_019973955.1 Trichonephila inaurata madagascariensis | reverse complement strand
AGTTGTATCCGGTATTCTTTCAAAAATGTGGCAAACTCTTCATCATTGGGAGCCGGGTAATGCGCCAAATAGAGCACAAAGATAATTTCATCTAGCATGCCGAGTCTTGAATGAATGAACTCTCACTTTCAGAACCTTCTTTTTTTATAGCAGAGGGAAGGCGAAAGTCGCTTCTGATTGTTTCATTCTGCCAATAAGGGTATCCAAGCATGGAAGATAGGGAAAATAATTGCTTGTCACACACAAGATATTGCTTATGTGTTTAGCCAACCTTGGCAAGAGGAGTGATTAAAAAATGTGGGATGAATCCACTTGACAAGTGTTACTTTTGTTCTGTTTCAACCTTGGCATGAGAAAATAATGTGTGATGTACCCAATAGCAAAGTATTCATTTTACTCTATTTTAACCATGGAATGAGGAACCCAAAAAATGACAAAATGCGTTGAATAATTCATCCCGAACCACGGTCCTTTCCAATTATCCAACACATTCTCCCATTTTTCTGGAGCTCAACATGGTTAGGATCAAAAGTACAAAATGGTGATGGATGCCTGCACAGGGGCACGTGTTACTCGTGTTCATGTGTTGCATTAAACAACTCAGGTGAAAAGCATAACCACACAGTCTTTTCTGCCCAATGCACGGTTTGTAGGCAGATGGGACAGGCACCTGAAACACGCTATCGGGCTATTTCTGTTAGTAATGTTTGAGCCAGTTTTGTCCAGTTGGAGAGGTTCTGAGGTCCCTGCAGATCCCAGGCTTTCAAGACTAGGTGGTACAGTGGGAATTTGATTTATTCCGTCCGAATGGCTTGGACGAACCCCATCCTCTTTTGACCTCTTGCTTCAAGTAACCATTGCAAAAATCATACGGCTCCATGTAGCAATAGCTGTTGATCATCTCCAGAGGCTCAGTACCCAGTATCACCTCTCTCAACATCCTCTGGAACGTGTCTGCTTCGGTGGACTGCAGAGGAATAATCTCGGAAGGTTTGAGGCGATTCAGACTGGCCCGAAAACAGACCATGAAGTTGATGTAATCTCTAAGGTCTGTGCGCCTCCGTACATGATCAACACTTCGGTAAACGTTTTTTCGTCCTTGCATGTCTAATAAACAGAGAAGAGAATGACTCGGGTCGCTTCTGAGCCTGCTTTTATAGCAGAGTGAAGGCGAAAGTAGCTCCTGATTGGTTCATTCCACTGTGAGGATAAGGATACCCAAGTATGAAATGCATGGAAATTTTCCACTGGTCGCACGAGTTATGACCCATGAATCTGATCAAACTTGTCATAGGAAGGAAACCAAAAAATGGAGAGGATGTAAAAAAACGCGACACGTTTTCCTATAAATACTTTATTTATTGACACCCAGTACAATTTTGTTTACATTGCAAGGCATCATTTTGAATCAATTATTGTTGAGACACTATCGAAGAGTAGGGTGATTTATGGGCACTAATTCAACAAGGTCTTTCTTTCCAGGTGTCACTTGAGTCTGTGGAGGATCATACAGCGGTTCTTGTTTGATGACTACAGGAGTTGGACACGCCATTATATTCAGCGTTGGAACGATTTGTAAGAAAGGGAGGAATCTCCAGGCGTCTAAATCGAATGGTAAGGGGAAGTGGATCCGTTTGAGTATCCTTCTCTGAACGATCACCTGTGGAAGAGAAATTTGAAGAAAAGGAACTCTCTCGGGCTCAGTAGAAGTTAACTCAATTGCTGCAGTAGTCATCAAAAGAGAGATGAATCAATCATCTGCAAAGGTTTATCTAGTCCTTCAGGTAGAGACAATGAGACGGTGGGCCCTCTTTCCATCAGGCGCAATTCTTGTACTTTGTCAACAGTCTTGGATCCATTTCCTCAATAAGATTCCATTGGTCATGGACGATTTTTAAATCTCCAAGATGGGAGAGGTTTTGTAGCTCTCCACAAACATATTGTTTAAGTTTTGTACACATGCAATAGCCCGTGTTGAAAGCAGTGGAAAAACTGGTCACCAACGACGTTTGTGTTTCAACCTTTAACATATTAAATACCATATCAAGAGGTATGAACTTCGATTTTTTCGTAATAACAGGATAGTCTTTTTTGAAAGGCAACACATCTTTGCTTTGAAGAGCCAAGTTTTCGAAATGTTTGGCAAATTCATACACTTGGGATCTGCCTAATACAGCACCCACGTCCACGAGTCGAAAGTATATCTTACCATCTCTTTCGACCACTGCAGCCAGAGGAGAACGTTGATGAGGCAAAAGAAGCTGGTTTGGTTTTTCAATCAAAACTTTTAATATACTTCTATGATTATGAGTATGAGTAGCTATTACTGCATACTTTCGTTCATGTTTTGTTTATGTTAAAAACAGAATATGGATGCAAAAATGTATGGTAGGGGCCTTAAAACACATAAAGTGATGGCCAAAATTGTATACACTTCTGGAAATTATGCTTTTCGAATTTGTATGTTTATAGAAAATGTTATGTTTCGCACAATGCAAAAAGTCAAATATATCATTTCAAAGAGAATTTAATACTAAATTCAATATAAAAAACAAAATTCTAACATTTGCAATGCAAAAAAGTTAAGCTTCATAATTATAGGTATACATTGGGCATGTGTGTGTGACTTTCGTAAAGACTACTTGAATTGGGCCAACCGACGTGCCTTGTATGTAGATAGTTCTTCAACGCTTGAAAAAGTCAAGAATGTATCCAAGAAAAGGGAAAGAATGGACTAATCATAGCACATTCTTCCCATTTTTTGAGATCCTTCTTGCCACCAACGTTGACAAAGAGAAAGTTTGAAAGATAGGGCAAGAGCGGAGAGAAAACTCAAGCTTGAAACGACTCATGATCAAGAGGACTTGGGAGAATAAACTCCCCTCCATTGTTGGAAATATCCCTCCACAATGTGTTCATGAAAAAAATTTTGAGCACACACCTTAATCAAAGCTTTATGGTTGGAATATATTTCATACATGAGTAATATTAACTACAAATGGTACTTGTTTACAACCTTGCAAGTTTAAAATTTTCCGTGGACACCGAGTAAATATTGTCACACTGTTCTTCTACTTGAGGGCTTTTAGCGAAGGACCTCGTAATTTTGAACAATGTTCAAGTGACGAGGCTGACACCTGAGGTGGAACCCTCTCTTCTATCTTCCGCACCACACCAACGGGAGTTTTAACATGCATTGCTCCCCTACATGGTGGGTCTTCAGCAGTACTAGGTTCGAACTCATGATACGCCGGTCACGAGTTCGTTACCTTGATCACTAGGCTACCGCGGCTATAGGTGGACACCAAGGGTCTGGAAGAGAAAAAAAAAGATTTGAAGATGGAAAATCAAGAGTATCAAGTAGTTTTTTTTATACAAAAAAGGTAATCTCTTTGTGTTTTCAATCTTTCTAAATCTTGCCAGTAGTGGTTCAGAAAGTTATCCCTTCTCAATACTATTAAAGCAATTCTCCCCTTCTACGGTGACATAAGGGCTTTAATCCAGTTTGAAGTTCGATAACAGCAATTGGGACAGACCACATAACGAATCTCAGGATACGGTTTTGGAAAATATGCTTTGAATAACATGCTGTGCCTTAACTTTTGGAGATCACTAAATGTAATAATAATTTGGTGGCCAAACTAACAATTCCACCTCTCACAGTTTTTATGGCAGCGGTCATTGAACCGAACTAACAACTATCGAGTGTGAGTTGGGGGTACAAACCTAGTGCCTTTAGAGATACGCGTTAAATCTGTCGAAACTCAAAGTCCTCTCGTAGGACTGATATGGAAATTTCAAGAGGGGAGAAAGCCGAGGGGTCGTCCTAGTCATTTAGTATAGTTCTCAGAGGATTTCCGATATCTGAAAATCATTAAAATAATAAATAAGAATTTTATTTACCAAAATCATTTATATATAAGAAAAGGCACTACCTTAGGTCAGATGTTCAATTGTATCAGAGGGTATATCCTGAAGTTTTCGCTCCTCTGTGGAACTGCCAATCAAGTCATCAATCGTTTTTAATTTTTTTTACATCCAAAAACAATTCAAGCACCCCCTTCTCATTCCATAGAAGGAGAAAAAATGTACTGATAGAATCACTTAGTTCAGCTACTGTATTATCGGATCTTTTGTTCACAAAATAATAACAATTGGAAGTGACCGGACCTATAATTTTCGATTTATGTCACACTCTGAAGCAACATGAGGGCTATTGGCAACGGACAGCCTGTGCTGGAGCCCCACTTTAAATTTTTACACAACTCCAACGTGAAGACTTTGAGCATTGACAAATTTAATTTGCTTCAGTTTCTCTATACACCCGGTCTTCAATGACACTAGGGGTGAACGAAGCCGGCCACGAGTTCGCGACAATGACCACTCGGCTAGAATGACTATAGAAAAAAAGTGTTCAACCAATCTCTGTTAGCTTTACAGTTTTAAATCACGGAGTAGGGTTACAAACAACGCATATTTATCATGGCAAATTAACGCCATTTTCATTTTTTTGTAGCTAATCAGAAGGCTCAAATGGGATCCAACCAAACTTTTGATTGATGTACAGTACTTAAGGTGACCGTATTCACGTGTTGTGATTTCTGCATTTTTCTTTAAAGGAAGGTACTGACATTCTCCAAGGGAAAACGTGTCCGAGTTCAGATAAAGGTGTCAGCGAACGACTTTGTACACGCTGAGTAGAAACGGTCATGCCAATAGGATAATTTCATAAGTCACAACCCATTATTTTACCAGCAAATTCACTTTACCGAGTCCCTCCTCCTGAAAGGAGGAAAAAAATAATATACACCTTTCTTTAAAAATGGAATCTTATATTTAGCAATTTCACATTTTAATTAATGATAGTACTCACATTCGAATTCCTGAATGCAAACAATATAGTAAAAAAAACACACAGTACCTTGAGGGTACATTAGATCTTGCTTTCTTTCCTAAGAGTACATTGAAAACCAGATACCGTATATCCTGGCATATTACTAACACCTACAATTTCAAACTACATTTTTAGTTTTTATAATATCTGTATCATGTTAACCTCTTTTCTTTGTGAAGAGACCAGAAATGTGCATGCGTGATGCTCCAATCATTTGAAGGATTTTCCTCGGCTTTTGAACAATGGTATACTGGATTGACAAGCGAAATGAATGTGCGAGGGGAAAATGCTGGAGGTAGTAGTAAATTCTGCGAATAGGGTGGTTGTATTTAATATAAATGTGTACCAGATTTTCCGGGAAAATGGGACACAATTTGTCAATGGTTTTCAAACTGTGTTCCATTAGTCACAATAAGAAAATTATAAATGTGTGTGCAAAATGGATTCAATTTCTGTACTAAGTTTACATAACCACACAAATATTTAAAGCTTATCTCAGTCATTAAAACTGAATATTTTATTTATGCATAGTACTCTCTCTCTCTATTTTCATTTATATGTACTACTTATTAGAATGAGAATATTCTATTGTTTGCAAACCCAGGTTTCTCGAAATTATTTCATACTCGTTAGTAATGTTTAGCACAACTAAATAATTTTCTTGTAGAAAATACACCATTTTACATTTGTGGGGGAAAAACACCTATAATGAAAGAGAAGGAACAACTTATCAACAGATTTGACGTTAAAAACTAAATTTAAGCAAGAACAACTCCTAAATATCAAATTCATGCAAAATGCACAGGAGAATAATGTATTAGTGAAAAATATTTCTCTCATTGCAAGTGGCTACAAAAGTAAAATATAAAAATGAATTAAATGCAGAACATGAAATGTGACTGCAAATAATTTCAATGGACCTAGACTTCGACAGTTATGAGGGGAAAAAAAATTACAAGCACATATCATGGTTATTAAATATAATCCATGGGTAGGTGACATTTGGATTACAAATTAATATTATTAATGTGATAAACTATATTGTTCTTCAATGGCTCAACAGCCCTGTCCTTCTCCAATTTTGGCAATTGTTTTCCAGTTTTTGACCTTTAAAATATTTAGGTCTTTTTTGACACCTGAGATCTATTTGCTATGGGCTTTGCCAGATAAATAAGACTTTTTAATAACAAACGAAGAATTTTCTTCACATAAAGTATTTATAAATTTTTATCTAGCTTTAGATATTACTCGTACTTTAAAATGCATTTTCTTACGAGTGAGGAATTGAGTTCCCAGGAGAAGAGAGAAACACCTTATAGTTCTAAGGGTTCCGTCAGAGGAAAAAGTTTGACGATTGGTGTAATAAGTATAAAAACAATTATAAGGCAGTCATTTCGCTCTAACTATTGTCAATAAAATATTTGAGACATTTTTCTCCACCATAAACTTTTATGATGTCGTAAACGATTTTGATTAAATTACAAAATAGCATTTATATCATATTTAATTGTTTACATTCGTAAGTTTCGAATGGCATTAAATTATCAAGAAACTTGGTATTTTTAAATTACACTTTTTGCCCTATAGTTCAGAAATGTTTGTCAATTAAAACAGAAACTAATAGTAAAAATAAGCATATTTTGGCATTTCTTAACTAACCAGGACTTGAACCTTTGTGGTATTTGTATGAGATTAAAAACAAAATACAAAAAATTAAAAAAAAACTCCACTAGGATACAAATAATCCATTTAATAAGCTAGCATTACACAACACATGTTCAGGGAAACAAATCTTGACTGACATTAAACCTACAGGTACCCTGTACCAAATTTTACCAATATTCCATTCCAGTTTTATAACATCAGTATCAGATTGAATGCAATAACATATAAGTGATCAATTTTTCTCCATGTAAGCGCAAATCTGAGGCAAACTGCATTCAGTACAATTTTTTTTTTTTTATATTATACTGGAATTTCTATAGAGTTCAAAGTTCTTTAAAAACATGCACCAAACCTCAATTTAAATCTAAGAAGTTCAATATTCAAACATTTTTGGCAATATACAACATATTTAAAAGAAATTATATAGACTATGTAAGCACTAAAAATATATATATACAAGTATAAAATAATAAATTTGGCACCAAATAAATTGGTAACCATTTTCTTCACAAGCATTGAATTTAATAAAAATAGATTTAAGTACGAAATTTTGATTTCAACACAACTGAAAAACATGAGTTAACAATGATTTCTAAAAAAAAAATGATTTAAAAAATTAAATTAAAATGAGACAAAAATAGTGACACAGAATTTTTACAATAAAAGCTGTACACGAACATTTAAAAATATAAGGTATATAAGTAATGAATAAAAGAAATATTTTAAGACCTTTTAAAACTGTACAATGAATGTCCAATAAATGTACAATGATACCTGAATTGAGCAAAGAGAAAATATGAGATGGAATGGGCTGATACTGTGAGTACCATTATTTCCTTACATATTATAATATCCAAATTAATCTGAAAATTAAATTGTAAAATGTTTTATTAGGATAAAATTTTTTCATCTGTCCGTATCAAACATAGGAAATTACCAATTACTTAAAATGGGTACTATGAATTTTTTTTTTTAAAACATGCATACAATTTATTGATTATTTTAAAAAATGCATCAATTTTATACATATGAATATAAAATTTGTTACATCTGTAAACTTTTAACAAAAAAAGAAAAAAAGTTGTGCAAAAGTCAGTAAATAAAACTTTTTAATTACAAAATAAAACAATTTTTTGTTTCATGGTTTTGAAAAAAAAAAAATCTTTAACACACGATTTTCATTAAGTTTTATCAGGTGAATTGCTGAGTATAGAATCTTTTGACCAAAAATTAATACCTTTTCATTTTAGAATAATTAAGTTACACAATGGCATTCTATTTCTCCGAGTCTTGAATTTTGCATTACAAAATGCACCTTTCTCTTTACATATAGGATAATTTAACATACTTTTTAATTTGCATAACAAATCTTTTTTTTAAAGAACAGAATGATTCCTGTGTAATGAAAACATTTAAAAGATAAATATATATGATAAATATCTATAAATGAAAAAAAACTTTATTATGATAAAAAAAAATTAAGAATCTAATGTAAATTATGATGAATAAATGGGACAATATTTTTATAGCAAGGAAAATAATACTGATATATTACCTCTTCAATTCTAAACTGATGTAACAAACATGTTTTTATGCATAAATGCACACAATTGAATAGCACTGCATGGCACAATCCAGAACAGTATTGATGTTTCAATTTAAAAAAATATTTTCATAATAAAAAAAGTGACTAAGACCTTTCAGACAAAAGAAATACCCATAGCTTATACTTTAAAAGACAGGGTAACAGTTAAAATTTTATTTAAAAAACATGAAATACCCCCCCCCCACAAGAGCTCGATAAACTTAAAATGTGGGCAACATATCTAGCAAATTCACATTTTATAACAAAACAACAATTTGTGGGAGACAAAACTAGAGAAATATTACTTATATCCACAATCAATAAAAAAGCATTTTAAGACATGTTTCAACTTTAAGTACTGGTACTACCTGTTTAACTGATTAAAAAAACTTAACCATTGAAAGCATTTTTAATTCATTCAAAATATATCAATAATTGTATAATATATTTAAAAAGCAGAAAATATGGCGATAAGTACAGTAAATTTTATTATTTTTTTTACATTATAATGTAAACAAATTTCTGCTACAAATTATTTTGTATATTTCACAATAAACATTTGTGCCATATACATTATTAGCTGCACATATTTCTTTCACTTTAAAATAAAATTGTGTTCTCAATTAAAATAAAGAACTGCTCATAAAAAAAGTAATGCAATTATAATGATTAATCATGAAATTAAGTAGACTGAAAACATGGCTATAGATTGGCTCCAATGGTAAAAATCATAATGGCACAAACATGACACTTGGATTGAAGATGAATATATGCTACTATACAAAATTATGAAACCGGAGATTTTGTAAAAGTTTACTCCTCTAGTTTATGAAAAAGGTAGACGCAACTAGGTCTTAAAATGTTAGGATAATGGCATTAAAATCATAACAATATCACGAAAAGAGTTTTAAAAAAGTGAATATAACAAAATAATCATTAAAAATTTATGCATTCCAAATGTATGACAATTTAAAAAAAAAGGCAACATAAAATAAAAAACAATACTCAAATGAAAAAAAAGGCACCATATGCCAAAACTTCATTAAATAATATAACCGGTCATTCAAAATGTAATTAAGTACTAATCCGGTGCTTAAAAAGAAACAAAACAATCAATATAATTAAACCAAAGTAAAATGAGTATTCATTGAGAGAAAGTTATTACTTCAGTAACTATATATATACATAGGCAATTAAACTTTTAAAAAAAGTCATAAATCATCAAGTACATACATATGATAAAAAGAAATTTTCAATTATTCAAAATTCAATTGAAATTAGATTTATAACTCAAATTTTTATAAAATTTATTGCACAGGTACATTTAGAACAATATAAAACAGATGCCAAGAACTTAAAAATATTACTAAAAACATAACATGAAAGAATATTATAATCATGAGCAGAGGTATTTAGTTTCACGAGAGAGAACCGAACTATTTTCAATCTAACATATTGGGCACTTAATTCTTTTCTACATATATTTACATACTAATGAGGTAAGATTCTTCAATAAATGAAGCTTACAAATCTCATGCTTGCTGCAGTTACTAAACAAAATGAGTTGTTTCAAATTACAGTATTAAATTTTTAAAAAAAAAAAACCCTTTATAAACCTAATGACCTAAATACATATTCAACAATATACCTAGACTTTACACATAAGTCACGTAATACATTCATAAATAAAAGATAAGAAACCAGCAATGACAACAAAAAGAGCAAGAGACAATTTTGATGTCAGTCTTTTTTTATACTTAATGCACTGAAACAGAAGGAAAATTAAGTAATTTCAAAATTGAAATCCACCGAGTGTGCGAAATTTCATTCTATTTCAGGAAAAAAAAGTTACTATACACTTTTTCTTGTGGTAAAATATTTCACCGGGTTAAAATATTAACAACACAAGTTTTGCCAAAAGAAAAAAGAAATCAATATATATAAAAAAATAAATTTAGAAGAACTGTTTAATTTTCAGATCACAACCTACACATGTGCATTTAATATATTAGTCATTAAATCCTTAGATTTATTTTGAAACAATGTACTTCTTAAACAGCATGCAAATCTGAAGCACATTTTCTCCGCATCTAATTTTTTTAAACCCTCCAAGCGGTCTGCACATAAAATTCCGCCATTCCAGAGATGCTTTTTTTGACTTCAAGCATTCTTAAAAATACGGCTCAACCACTTTTGAGAACCCCACCTGAAAGCAAAAAAATATCTGCGATGCATTTCTGAAGCATCTCCAGAATGGCAAGACTTTAAGTGCAGACCGCTTAGAGGGTTAATACCAAAACACAACAAAGCACATATAATACATAGTTAAGTATCGGTTTTCTAGATTTTATAATAAAATCTGCATATTGCCCCCTAATAAAATGTAACTTTGGTGCATATAAAAGTTCATGAACAATGTTTAAGATAGATAGTTTCAAATAATTAATATTCACAGAGGCTATTCAGATTCTACATAGGATACAAGAGGAAACTGCATTGTAACCAAATACACAAGAAATGACACTTTACAAGAGACAAATTTCAG